>JASANF010009097.1:0-20460 GCA_030248245.1 Trissonchulus sp. WLG1_4
AACTAACTAACACCAACCACTATACAGAAATCAAAATTAGAAATTAGTTTAACAAAAGTTAAGTTTGTTTTTTCAAAGTTTTTCAACAGCGTGCTATTTTTTTACATCGCACAAAACAGTTAACATTCTACTCACTAACATAAATGGTTAAAAATTAAAATAACTATGAATATGATAACTTAAACTAATCAAGATCAAAACGAGCCTATTTCTGATTTGATTACACAATTGCACTGAAAACTACCTAACGATAACGCTAGGTACAAGGGCGTAGCCCCGTGACGGGCTTTAGTGGGTCTGAACCATACATGTTGGAAGGGATGGGGGGGGGGAAACCGCCCCAAAATTCGGGAAAGGGGTCCCACCAGGGGGAAAAGAGGGGGGAGGGTCCTGGCGGGAGTAAAATTTAGACCAAAACTTGAAAAAAATCGGCATTTTTTGGTCAAATTTGAGCAATTTTTACCAAAATTTTCGCCAAAAATTGTTAAAATCGGTGTTTTTTAGTCAAAACAGGTAAAAATTACGTCATTTTTGGGAGAGAGGGTAAAAAATGAGCTGACGCAAGTGAGGGGGGTACCACCCAGAGGGGGAGGGATACTCTAAATTTTTGTGCTGTTACATATTGTGTGGTCTGAACCCCCTTTTTGGTCGAACCTGCAGGAATTGTCAACAAGGGTCCCCCCCTTGGCGTTTGTGGCTCGGCCAGAAAAAAATACCAATACGTCCACAAGTTACCAAATTTGGCCTAAAAATCAAAAATTTCCACAATTATTTTTCTGGGAGCTGCCGCACCCCAGACCCCAGCAACATTGTGGCTCAATGTTCTTTGGTTTTGTGTTTCAATAAAACGTGTGCATGATACATCTCCAGTTGTTGACAAATTTGGTCTAAACTCTTACAGGTGCAAAAAACCGGTAATTTTTTAATTTTTCTGGGCGTTGCCGTCCCCAGACCCCTGCAGCTCTATGGCTTCCTGATCTTGCGTTTGTAATGCAAATTTTAGCGTCAAAGACTCAAAATTGCTAAAAAGTGCATTTTAACCCAAACCAACAATTGGGCACACCACTGTATATTACATAATTATACTAATGTACGCTTTAAAAATTTTTTTGATTGAACCCCCCCCCCCCTTGTCGAAATTTCTGCCTACGCTACTGACTAGTCGCAACACCAACAAATCAACCGCTCAAAATCACGACAACGGACAAACCCACATCATGTTCATCAGAAAGAGCTGCAATTCTCTGATGGCTCTCTCGCAATTCATCCTCAAGACTGATCAACTTCAGTTGACTCCCACCTTCGCAGTCAGGATCGGGCGCATGCTAAACAAGTAAAAATCTTAAAACGGATACGGTAACGTTTAAAAAACGGCAGTAAATGCTGAAACGGATACGTCAAAATCCAGAAAATATTCAAACCGTATGTGTCCATATTCAATCCAGTATATAATCTCCATCAACGACCAGAAGCGGTTATTATTATCATCATTATCATATCAATACTTGCGTGTGCCTTGGACAGGCAACTGGATACTTGAAAGAAAACTTACTGGACCATCTTTATTAGCTAGCACAGCAAGCGTTGCTTCCAATTCAGCTATTCGTTGTTTTGCACATTGTAGTTGGGCAACAGGATCTGAACACGGTTTATATATATGTTTCATTATTTAAACAAAACAACACTTACAAGATCGCATAAAATATCTGACACAAATATTCTTTATGCGAAATGCTAACTGAAATTTTTTTCGAAATTGAATTGAAATTTCGAAATTGAATTTTAAAATTTCGAAAATTAACTCAAATCAAAGTTTATTCACACTTTTACGCCACAGTATCCAATTTACAACAAAAGAAAAACAACTTTTACTTCAGTGCAAAAATGCAGGGGGAGCAAAGCTGAGTGCAGCCATCAAGTGCCCCACCCCAACACTACTTGATTCAACTACTTCCGATGGTAATGAATTCCAGATTTGTACTACTCTATTACTAAAGAAAAATTTTCGAATAACTAATCGGTAGTTTTAAATGATGACCTCTAGTTCTTGTTTCATCGTTAACTTCGAAAAATTCTTCAACTTTCAGATCAATAAGTCCATTCAAAATCATATATACGTACTTAATCATAATCCTCCAAATCTCTAGGGATAGCAAGTTCAATTTTTTGAGACGATTCTTATAGCTATGTTCTTGCAGTCCTGGTAAGTGTCTAGTGAAGTATTTTTGGACCCGTTCTAATTTATCAATTAAGTATATATAATGCGGATTCCAAACAGGAGCAGCATACTCTAACTTACTCCTGACGTAGGTACAGTACAATACTACAATCTCACTAAAAGATTATTATCTCTTGTTTTAAAGTTTCTCAGCAATTTAGCACAAGTGTAAAAACTGCTATTAGCTTTGCATTTTATGCAAGTAAGTATTTTATTTGCTTTGCATCTTATTATTTATATTGCAATAATTTGTGAATTTTAAGTCATTAGATAACCATACGCCTAAGGCTTTTCACAGTAGGGATATGATGTAAAACGTGATCAGATACATTAAAAGTTAGATCTACTGGTGGATGACCAAGCACCAATAATTGACATTTTGACACAGAAAACTGAAGTTGATACTTAGTCGCCCACTCGTATACAGCAGTTAGATCACGTTGGTAGTTCCACATATCCTCTGTGTTTTTTATTGTTAAATATAGTTTTGTATCATCAACAAATATTTTAATTTTTTTGTATTTAACAACATTCACGATATCATTGGTATAAATTGAAATTCAAGTTTCGAGTTTACAATTTCCACCGTAAGAATCTACATAAATTAGTGTCGTCAAGTTAGCAGTTTTCTTGACATAATTTTTTGAGTCAGTATCGCAGCTACGCGACTGAGATTAGTCAAAACCGAGGGGCTTTCCTGAAGCTTATTTCTGCTGCATCGACTTGAAAAATAACGTTAAAATATCATCTACCTGGCTCATCATCGGTTGTTTCGGCTAAAACCTCTCGTGTCAGCTCCGTTAATTGGCCTCGTAAAGTGGAAATGCCTTGCAGGCTTTGGCTTAACCATCCACTCATGCTGAAATAAAACCAAAACAATAAAACTAGACTGAAAACTAACTATTTTCAGGGTTCATTCCTGCGTTTACTTAGCGCTATAAAATTAACCCCGACCGGCTGACGCATCCGATTCTATCTGACCATTCATTAGGGACATGTGGAGCGTCGTGCAGTTAGATATGTATAATACATACATATTCGTTCAGATAAACCTTCGAGCAACAACAAAAGCACAAAAGCAGTAGCGTACCCAGGATTTCGCGAAGGGGGGGGGGGCTGAACTGATGGTCGACGACCGGGGGGGGGGGGGGGGGGTGGAACGTACACGCAGTCCGCGGCAATCTGCGGAAGGTTTAGCTTTTTAGAATTTTTAGAACTGATTGCATTGATATTGAAAAAAATATCTGATGTCTTGCAATCATAGTGGTTGCAGGGGTCTGGGGGCGGGCGGCAGCCCCCAAAAGCTGGAGCTTTTTTAGAATTTTGAAATAAAATTTGCATTGAAAAAGTAATTCTAAGCAACCCTGGTCGTAAAATCAGAGTGGTTGCAATGGTCTAGGTGCAGCGGCCCCTAGAAGCTGGAGCTTTTTTAGAATTTCGAAATAAAATTTGCATTGAAAAACAATTCTAAGCAACACTTGTCGTAAATTGTAAAATCAGAGTGGTTGCGGGGGTCTGGGGGCGGCAGCCCCCAGAAGCTGAAACTTTTTTAGTTTTGAAATAAAATTTGCATTGAAAAAGTAATTCTAAGCAACACTGGTCGTAAAATCAGAGTGATCATAGGAAAACCAGCGATCCGAATTTCCTATGAATCACCATCTAAGACGTCGGATGGTATTCAGAGGGGCTTCGGACATCTTTATGGGGTATTCGGAGGGTTTTTGGACGTTTTAATGAAAGGTTTGGATGTCTTATACGAATACCATATAAATAGGTCCGAAATCTGTCCGAATATCTTACCAAGTCTTAGATGGTGATTTATAGGGAATTCGGATTGCTGGTTTTCCTGTGGATTGCAGGGGTCTGGGGGCGGCAGCCCCCAGAAGCTGCAGCATTTTTAAAATTTTGAAATAATTATTGCATTGAAAAACCAATTCTAAGCAACACTTGTCGTGAAATCATACAAACTTGATTGACTTGACTAGTAACTTGTCGCGTAGTTTGCAGAGGTCTGGAGGCGGCTGCCTCCAGGAAAAAATTGAGTTTTTTATTTTTAGGCAAATTTAGTGAATTGGAGACGTATCATAAAATTTTTTTGGCCGGTCTATAAACGCTAAATGGGGAACACATCCTTGTTTAAAAATTTGTCTGAACATTGAATAAACCCAGCGAGATGACACCGCAAAGCGAAGTAAAGTCAGCGCGGTGGTTCCGGAGGCAAGCGGCCTCCAGAAATTTTTTTTTCGATTTGAGGGCGAATTTCATCAATTTACGGCTGCAAAAATTAGCCCATGGGGGGACTACAAACCTGAAAAGTACGTTGTATACAGAAAAAAATGAAGAAAAACGCACGGTTTTGCGTTTAAGCCACACAAAATATACATATAACTAAATACCAATAATAGTTGTTAGCATTACTCATTATTAATACAACATAGCAGATATGTTATGTATATACTTTAGAGCAGTAATGAATTGGGGGCGAGATCCCCTCGAAAGAAAATTTTGGAAAAATTTTGAAATTTCAGTTTAATTTTAGTCAATTGGCGACGTGCCGGAAAATTTTTTTCAGCAGTGTCATAAAACCAAAGAGGGACCACAGGAAAAAAGTGAAAAAAGGGGGAGCTGAAATCGCGATGGGGGGGGGCTAAAACCCCGAAGGGGGGGCTGATGCACTGCACAAAAGCACCTTTGACGCAGACTGCCACGAAGATTGCTCATTGAAAAAAAATTCAACTTAGACCAATATGTGCAAATGTATAATTTTCAAACTCTGTTGTTTACTGTATTATGTTCGTGACATATTGATGCAGTTTGAATAAACCATTTTGACTGATTTGAACTTGAATCTTCACACATTGTTTCGGTCACCCATTGTTTCCAAAATTCCTTCCAGTCAGAGACATTTTACAGATAAAGGGATTAGGCAGTTCAGAAAAATTTTACAGCAAACAGAATTCAGAGACTCAATTGAACTGAATAGTGTAAACACTAAGTTTAAGCGTTAGTGTTAGTATGTAAATACAAAATACGAGCCTTAATGTGAATACAGCCTTAGTATGTGAAAAATTGGAGTGTTACTGGCTTTTCAGAAAAAATTCAGATAGTATACGACAGTACCTGTGATTCTGTGTTTCCCACTAAACTTTCTGGCTGTACTCACATATAACTGGTTTAATTTTTTGTCAACAGACTTTATATACACATATAAAGAAGAAATAGTTTGCATGGGAACAACTCCCATTCACAATCACAAACTGTCATGTACATCGCGTATTCTCTCCATGATAATTGATAAATAATATTTAATATTTGTTTCCATTTGATGATTATTATTTTTGTTTCAGATGAAATGAAAGCATTTGACATTTAAGATGAACATAAAGTAATTTAAAGTAATTTAGTAAAAGATTGCATTGTCTGGCTTCGTGGCGCTGGGTGCCTGCAGTTGTAAAATGTGCAAAAAGAGCTTACTCAAAAAAATAAGGTCCACTATTCCCCCCAATAACATTTGACCCTATATATTTAGCTCAAGGCCGTGTTTACATTGAGCTTTTTTTCAGCTGCCCGAGCAGCTGAAAAAAAGCTGCAGCTTTTTTTCGCCATTTCCGGCTTTTTTTCAGCTGCTCGAGCAGCTGCAAAAAAGCCGGAAACGGCGAAAAAAAGCTGGAGCAGCTGAAAACAAAAAGCTGGAACTGCAGCGTTGTCATGACAACGGAGCAGCTAGTCCATAGTGACCGCCATACTTATCCGCATTTTTTCAGCTGCTCCAGCTTTTTTCAGCTGCTCGAGCAGCAGAAAAAAAGCTCAATGTAAACACGGCCTTATGTAGGTGGTAGTAACGTTTTCGACAGTTTTGCAGGAGTAACACTTGACAACTTACGATTAATTTTCAATCAATTTATAATACGCATATTAATTTAGGAAACTGTAATTTATTATGAGATAAATGCTTGCTAAAATAGCTTGAAACAGTTTCAATTTTTACAGAAAATATTTTTCAGCCACTTGGGACAATTTTTCGTATTTTTCGTTTTTTTCGTTTTTTTATTTTATTTATTTTATTTCGACAATTTTATGTTTAGCTAAGCCAAAGTAGTAGCTAGTCAAAACGGTCGTTTATTAAAAAAAGAAAAAATGACACACGGGCATGTCAAATTGTCAAAAACCTTCAATTTAGATGCCAAAATTTATCCTTCCGGTTTTCACTTTTTGAGATTACGTCACATTTATGTAACATTTCTTTTTGAACTAAAGTACATTACACAAAAGTCCGCAAATCTTCACAACTACTAGAAGGATTTTGTTCAAAATTTGGGATAAATTGGCACACATATGTGTCTACTTTATACTAAAATTTCAAAAATTTTGTTTTCTTAAATTTTGCGTTACATCAATTTCATTCACAGAAATCTGTAAAAATGTACTTCCGTGGACTAAATCTCAAGTCTCGATGTTGCAATATTTTCATGCGCTATATTTTACATGTTTTTTAGACAATTTCTGATGTGTCAATTTTTAAATTTGTATTAATTTAGCCTATTTCGTGAAAAAAGTAGATTCAAACTTTGGTATATTTTTCAAAATTCGAAAAAATTGAAAATTAAAGGTCCGTAACTTCTTTTCTGCATTACTTTGACAGTTATAGCACGTTATAAAAACTGTCGAAAACGTAACTACCACCTTAATTTCAATAAAGTCATAATTTCAAGGAATACGGAATTTTAGGTAAAAAATGAGCGATCCAACATATGTATTGGAGCATGACACGGCCAACGCTCCGGTAATGCCGTCACGGAAACGAAAAAAGAAAACTGATGCCAAGTCAAAAACCGTTGAACCACGTTTGGGTGCAAATCGTAAACGCCACTCGACAGCTCCTGAGCATCATGTGTCGAAAAAACGAATGAAGTTGAAGAAGAAAGCGCAGGAAAGAAAACAGAAAAAAGTCGACGTAAGTTTTTTTGAACCATTGTTTTAAGCTGAAGTTCTGTGGATTTATAATTTTTTACATGGGTATTCCCAGAATCACATTTTGTATAAGTCTTAATAAAATGACGCATGAAAACCGCTTGCTTTAATCCGTGACGCATTTTAGAAATGTTTTCTTTTTCGCGCAGACAAGTTCAATTGTTGCTGTTTAGTAATATACGTATATAGAGCGTAGTTGGAATTCGTTAAATGGAAATACTTACTTTTCGATTCAAGTTTTTCAGTTTACGGTATTGAGACTGCCAACCGAACTGAATTTAATGCCTATTCTTTTTAGCGCAAGCAAATTTTGGAGCAATTGAGTCAGTATCAGATCAGCCAGGAAGAATTGCAACTGTTGCAATCTGTCACCGGAATCAAGCATTTGAAAGATTCTAGGCAAGTATATAATAATATAGTTAATACTTGTATGATAGTTTGTATTTCGTATTGAATTATGAAATAATAATAATGGTATATACATAATATATTATATATATATATATATATATATATATATATATATATATATATATATATATATATATTATAGCAATTATCAAATAAATATGAAATATAAATAACTGGTCTTGAAAAATAAACAAATTATACTTAATTAAAAAATATAAATAAATCGATTAATATAATAAGTTACGCTCAATTATTATATACGTTGTAAATTCATGTGCTTTTCTCTTGCATACATACGTAACTGACTGTTGACTTCATTTTTCCCGGCGTTTTTAACGCGTTTTTCTTAGACTTACATATACTTTCAGTGTGCAGAATATCTATATTTATATGGTATATAATAGATTTATATAAATGGTGCGTATTGTATTATTTTTGTATAATTGGTATAACATACAGTTGCTTTTTTGGAAATTCTCACTTTTTATACCACATAAAAAATGTCGTCACTCGGATTCTTCAACTTTTATTCAATAACGGCCGAATCACACCGGGTCTATATAATAAGCAATTTCTATTGCAGTGATCAGACGCATTCTCAAAGCCGTAAAAAGGGCAAAATCAGCAGTATAGCTGGGATGAAAAAGCTAGCAGCTCAGCCCGAGCCAGAATCCGCTGTTTTGGATCCTTTGGCCAGTGGCTCGTCTGACGAAGAGTCAACGACAGAAATGCCAGAGCCCGTTGAAAATGAAACTTTTGATGAACATAACAGTGAGTGTAGTTACTTAAGTCTATGGGTTTTTCAGCTAACAAATATATATATACTTATGCTATAATTACATGTATAGTTACAACTGCAAGTATAAACCTAATTGCTCACATGACAAATGACTTGCAAAATAGTTGCATTGAAGTTTTTGTGAATATATGATCATGCTGCTAATCTTTCAAGTTTCAATGAAATTTTTTGCACATGTGTATTTATATGCAAGTTTTGACATTGACATGATTTCTATTGACGGGTTTGTGTATCAATTGTATCAATTTTTATCAGTCGATACAATATTTGTAATCCTTTTCGAATAAAATTATGGAATTTTTACTGTGGTTTATAGTTTCCTAAAAATGTTTTTTGTTTTAGATAATTCGTCTAAAGCTTTGGATACAACGGAGCAGAACGAAATACAGGAAGTCACACCGTCTGCCGTGGAACCAGAACCTAAAAAGACAACAAGAAAACCAGTTTCGGAGCCAAGGATTTCAAAACCAGCAGTACATATCGCCGTCAATCGAAGCGCGGAAATTGAAGAAGCCAGACTGAAGCTACCAATTCTGGCCATGGAACAAGAGATTGTGGAAGCGGTCAAAGAGAATAACGTCGTGGTTGGTTTTTTCTTACTAAGGTGAAGTTCTATTGGTCTGTGTGAATGAACAGGACTGATGGGTCAGCGCAGGAAGCAAGGAATTCTAGAAAAACGGACTACTTTTGCGGAGACGAGAAATGGCATGTTTGTGTCCGCTTTGATGTGAGGAACGTAAATTGAATTTTCTCTGTTGTCTATCGAGTGTGGGAGGACGCTGACGCTGAGGCCTTGGCTACGCTCACGTGTCTAAGCTAATCCAAGTCTAGTCTTATGATAGAAACAGACAAAAATACAGCTAAGACTCATTTATTTACAAACCATTACATTAGTTTTTTGTTTTATTGTAATGTACAGTCATTAGTTCAAAACTTTTTTCATTATTTTTAGATAGTTTGCGGCGAAACCGGATCCGGCAAGACCACACAAATTCCCCAGTTTTTGTACGAAGCTGGCTTCACCAAATCTGATCCTGAGAACAAAACCGGTCCTCTTCTGATCGGTGTGACGGAACCTCGTCGAGTTGCTGCAGTCAGCATGTCTCAACGGGTTGCTGATGAGATGTCTCTGAGTTCACGGGTTGTGTCGTATCAGATTCGTTATGAAGGTAACTGTTTTTAACGACCTGTTTGTATCTTAGCGGTTATAGACGGTTATGCGTTTGATTGGTTCACTAGTTTTTTATAGTCAGACTTGATGACTTAAAAGTTATACATGATGAAAAAATTCGGAACTAAAGAATAAAGCGGTATTGTCTGTTAACGCTCCCAATTTAGTTCGTTCTTGACTTTGAAGGCTCTGAGTTTAGTTTAGTTTTAATGGGGTCTAACAACATACACTATGTTAAGTTATTGGCGGTATGTTAAAAACTTGAGCTTGAAAAAAAACTGAACTTAAGACTGAAAAAAAGCAAAGTTTGGACTAAAACTTTTCCATTGCCTTCGTTCATGGACTTCGTATAATATACTAAAGTAGATTAGTCTAGTTAATAAATAAATTATGAAAATCTTCTACGTTGTTTGTTGATTTTCAGATGAGTTGAAGCTCAGTTTTTTAGTGCAGTTTTTTACTTCAATTGTTGTTTTTTCTTGTTTTTATTTTTATTTTTTCAGGAAACGTCACGGACGACACAGAAATCAAGTTTATGACCGACGGTGTTCTACTGAAGGAAATTCAGCGTGATTTTCTGCTCAGTCGATATTCTGTGATCATAGTCGATGAGGCTCACGAACGGAGCATTTACACGGACATCGTCATTGGCCTATTGTCCAGAATTGTGCCCCTGAGGGTCAAAAAAGGGCCACGACCATTGAAACTGATCATTATGTCTGCCACGCTAAGGGTGGAAGAGTTTTCGCAGGTGACGACAGTTTTTATGACTTTTAACGTTATTTGGTTTTTATATTTGTTAGCTTATCAAGTTGATAATTATAAGTATGTGTATTAATGAGTAATTGAAGTCTGACCAAAAAATGCTGGACCCTGAGATAAAAAGGAACACGCAATTTCAATACGAAAAGAACGAATAACAAGCATCAAGAGTACAACAAGTAGTAACAAAAATTACGCCACCTGTTTTGTATCAGGGTTCAGCAATTTCTGGTGAGACTTTAGTAAGTCTTTATAGAAAGTTATGGGATCAACCGTGTAAAACCTTCTTGCCAAATAGCCAACCCGAGAGTTGCCTGTTCGATTCCTACCATGGTTTTTTTTTGCGTCCCACAGTGCGTCCAGACGCAATGACATTCAGCTGGACGCAAATTTTTTTAGCGGGACGCAAACGGGACGCAGTGATTTTTTTGGAATTCTGACTAAAAAACCACAGTATAAAGGCCATGTGCAGCTGCTGGTGGCCAGGAATCCGGATCGTAAGAAAAATTTCCAATACGTCTCCAATTGACCAAGTTTGACCTTAAAATCTAAAAAATTTTCAATTTTCTTCTGTAGGCTATACTAACCTGAATCTTTTGGAGTAGCTACTAGGGTTTTCGACATCGTTAGACCACCCTTTGGTTTTTATGGCCGGCTAGAAAAAATTCCCGATGTCTCTAATTGACCTAATTTGGCTTAAAAATGAAAATATTCTCGAACAAGTTGTCTTGGGGGCTGCCGCCTCCAGACATCTGCAACTCTGTGGGTTACTATTCATTGCTGTTATCTTTCATCCTGAGTTTATTTAGGCCATAGCTAAGGCCATGGCCTAAATTTTTCGGGATTGGCCTAAATTTTTTCAGCAATTGAGGCCAGCTGGCCTAAACTTTTTCAGCTGCGGATGCAGAAAAAATTTCCGATACGTTTCCAATTGACCGAATTTGGCCTAAAAATCAAAATTTTCCCCCAATTTCTTTTCTGGGTGCTGTGGCTTACTATTCCTCGATATTATATTTCGCCAAAGACTATGTATGTATACACGAGTACATCATGTTGCATTTATTTGTGTAATAGACTGTCTGATGTGACGTTCCGATCTTTTGCTTTAGTTTTTGTCCGAAAAAATTTCTCCAGTTGTAATAATTTAGGCTAAAAATTTTAAAAGTCGCCAATTTTTTCTGGGGGCTGCCGCCCCCAGACCCCTGCAACTATGCGGTTTAGTGATCTTGCATTTGTGAAGCGTGTTAAACTTGCTAAAAAGTGCAGTTTAATCCATTACAAAAAATTGAAAAGTCATTCCCCCGAATTTTTTTTGTGGATATGTCACTGTAATGTATGTAGTTCTTACTTCGTAGCTGTTTTATTTTAGAAAAAAATGTAATTTCTTGTGCATTTAGGGTCCGTAATATAATACAATACTGTATATACAATATAGTATACTATGCTCATTTTTGTATATAATTTTCGCAAAAATGCAAAATTGAGTTGGCCTAAGCTTTTTGTCAATTGGCGTAAAAAAGTTTTGGACCCGAGGCCGAGTCGCCTAAATTTTTCAGACGAAAAAACCCTGCTTTATGCTGGATTTGCATGTCCACACGAGTACATTATGCTACATTTACTTGTGTAAGACACTGTTTTATGTGACGTTCTCATCTTTTGTTTTTAATTTTTATGTCGGAAAAAATTTCTGATACGTCTCCAGTCGAGCAGTTTCGACCTAAAAATTGAAAAATTCTCCAATTTCTTTTCTGAGCGGTGCCGCCCCCAGACCCAGATCTCAGCAACTCTGTGTCTTAGCGATCTTGCATTTATGCAAATCCATTTGTTCCAGGGTTTTTTTTCAAAATCGGCAGTGTGTAAATGTTGTGTAAATTAAAAATTTGCTGTGTAAATTAAGGGTATGTTGTGTAAATTTTTAAAAGTGTGTATTTTAGCATTTTTAGGTAAAAATTCACTGTTTTTTTCACGTTAAAATTAATATTTCGACTTTGAGACTCGAACTACATACGAAAACAAAAAATATGAGATAATTGAAAATTTTTACGTTTTTGTCATTTCAAGTAACCGACACGCCAGGGCAAGCCCCCCTAAAATTTCGAAAAATCTGAAACAAGCCCTAACCCCCAGCTCCAGGCCGAGACCCCGTGTACATGCATGGTTTACACAGATAAAGAGTTGTTCTATCAGCCAGATCCTACTCATTTTTTTCAAATCCGGGTGTAAAAGTTTTACAGTAGTTAGATGTAGGACAAGAAATCGCACAGATAGGCTCAGCATGGCTGATGTTTCACTGTCAACTTTCAAGTGCATAAAAACGAATGCTAAAATAAAAAAATCATAAGCCGTTCAAGAGCAGAAACTGAAGATTTTTTGTTTTGGGGTCAAAAATTAGACTTAATTTTGTTAGGACAAAGAGGTCACAGGCAGCAATCGCCACTTCGCGAATTTTTGTAATTTTTACAACCAAAATAGGCCGTTTCATCACCTTTTGGGGAAAAATGGGGCTGTGTAAATCAGTGTGTATTTTTATTTTTTGCTGTGTAAATTAGGCGGCCGATGTGTAAATACACCCTATTTTACACAAAAAAACCTTGATTTGTTCAAATTACAAAAAATGCAATTTAAGCCATAACAGAAAATAAAAGTCATTCAATGCCCCCTTCTTTTCTGGGCAGCCCTCTTATCATGTCACCTAGAATGTTAATGACGTTAATAACGTAGTGTGTGCACCGATAGAAACACAAGACTTTTACCGTACCACCTGGACGCACTGTCATTGTGTGGGACGCAATTTTTTTGAACGGGACGCAAAATGGACGCAGTCTCGGATTTGAAAAAAAAAACCCTGATTCCTACCGACTATAATATCTGAAAAATTTTGTAACCATGAAGTATGAACTGTAAGGGTTTGTCAAATTCCATACACGAACAAAGGCGTTGTAGATCAGTCTGGCTAGACACATTCTACACACACACACGCAATTCTTTGGTACGGCGCTTTAGTTTAAAGCACAGTTTAGGTTAGACCGAGTCTAAAGTTGAACAGTCCTAGCCAATACTATACTTTCAGAAGCACCTGTTCAAAACGCCGCCCAGAGTTTTGCACGTGGACTCGCGCCAGTATCCGGTGACAGTGCATTTCAATCGACAAACACCCGACGACTATTTGCACGAGACCTTCCGCAAAGTCTGCCAGATTCACCGATTTCTGCCGGCTGGGGGGATCCTGGTCTTCCTGACTGGACAGCTGGAGATTCAGACCCTGATTCGATGGCTGAATGATGCTTTTAAAGGCGGCGATACGTCGGTACGATTGACAAGAATAAGAAATTTACTTCGGAGTAAAAACGAGGAAAACACCTCGACATTTTCATGAAAATTTATTCACTTTTACAAACTTTAACAATAGCTGTGCGTGCGTTATCATTAAGTCCATTCATGGACGTTTATCTGTTTATCCGTTGGTATAGTTCAGTGGCGGATTGATTGTATTGGTTTTTTTATGAGCTAGCCAAAATGCGTCTCCAGTTGAAAAATATTACTTAAAATGAATATAAAGTTTGACATCAATTTTTATAGTGATTTTGGTTTGAAAATTTAATGGTTATTAGTTATTACTGTATACTCACTGTATTACTTTAATGTACTATATAGCATGCTTAAAAGCCAAGATTAAGTAGTTATTAGTTGCGTGTAAATGTGCTCGCTTGGTTTCAGGTCAAACCGAATACTAGCGTAGACACAACAGCCAATAAATCACCAAAGGAGACCCGTAAGGCTTTGAAAAAGGCTGCCAAACGGCTGCAGAAGAAATCAAAGCAGCAAAAAACCACAAATAATCAGGGTCCAGTTGACCTGGACAATTTCCAAGTGACCGATCTACTGCGAGTGGACTCGGACAATCCTACGAATGTGAATGAGCTGGAAAATGATGATATTGATTTTGCCAGCGATTCTGAGGCCATTGATAGGAATGCGGGTAAGGGGTGATTCATACTTGCAGCCCTATGTATGTTCGTTTAGATGTAGACGTTAGGGGTCTTGTCATTAAGACTGGGCTTATTAAGACCGTCTGAAAGTCTTAATAAGACGAAATCGTCTTAATTTGACAGCCTTAATGTTGGCCGCATTACTTAATGTAATTAATTGGCAGTTCACAGCTGCCTCACTCCCAATTGAACTTTCGTGAACTTTCAACTATTAAGTATATACGTACGTACGTGAAACAGTATATATATTAGCTGGCCTAGCTTGCTAACAAAATGGCTGAGGTCCAGTTATGTGGACATTGGGCCTTGGTGTAACATAATATACACGCTAAGATAGGAAAACGCACGCACGCACGCATCATAAATACACATATTTTGGGTTGAATAATCCTGCCACCTGTCAATCTTATGGCAATATAGTGTAAATGTAGGTATAACCGCAAAAATAATACTTATCATTTTTAGATAATGAGCAATAAAATTTCACTATAATGATAGTAAAAAATTGTATTGTGATAATGTAGTAAAAAATCGTATTGTGATAATGTCACTTTTGAGCGATTAATATACATAGTAATTCTTATCCTACGAACTATACATTTTTAGATATTATTAAGCATAGTGAATTTGTACCTCGTATAATATATTAACCACATAACTCGTATATATTGCCAAAAACAAATACTAAGCATAATTAAGGAATTCTGACTTCTGAGGTTTATGTAGCCGCCGACCTCGGACAGAGGGTATTGAAAAATTTGACGGTTTATACCTTTATGTGGAAAACCAATATTGATACATTGTCAGCAGGACGGTTTCAGAATGAAATGGGGGGCGGGCAACGAAAATTTTTTGAAATTTATTGTAAATTTAAGAGCGAAAAACTTTTTGGACCGGATTTTTTAAAAATCTAAAAGGGGAGGGGACCCTTGTGTACAATTTTACTGGCAAAAATGTTGAGGGGGGTCGACCGCACCATGTGTTTGTAGCGTGCGTTTGCCATCTTAGCGTGTATATTATGTTACATCAAGGCCCAATGTCCACAAAACTGGACCTCAGCCATTTTGTTAGCAAGCTAGGCCAGCTAATATACTGCCTCACATACGTACGTATATACTTATCTGAAAGTTCACGAAAGTTCAATTGGGAGTGAGGCAGCTGTGAACTGCCAATTAATTACATTAAGTAATGCGGCCAACATTAAAGCTGTCAAATTAAGACGATTTTGTCTTATTAAGACTTTCAGACGGTCTTAATAAGCCCAGTCTTAATGACAAGACCCCTTAGGGTGAAAAAATGGTGCTACTTAGTCATTGAATTAATTCTTTTTATTCTTAGTTTATCTGTAATCCATAGCGCTCAGTGACCACACATGTGCAGCTCTGTAATCCATAGCGCTCAGTGACCACACATGTGCAGCTAAGGAAATCTGGGGGGGGGGGCGTCGACCGGGGGGGGGGGGTGCGGAGCAACTTTTCCGGAGAAGTTTGCTTCGTGAGCCAGCCACCAAATTTGCTCCTGAGCTACTAATTTTTGCTTCGTGAGCCACCAAATTTGCTCCCCGGCCGCTCAATTTACCTTCGTGAGCTACTTTCAAAAAATTCGGGGGGGGGACGGACCTGTCTGTGTTGGGAGCGGGGTCCGGTTGGGGGGGGAGCAATCCCCCCCACGCCCATGTATGTCAGTGACCCAGTACCTATTTTGTTAGGCTATTTGTTTTTATCTATATCCTTTGGAGTAAACTTAATTAATTTACCTTTTCTATTTCGGCATAATTTAGGTTTGCGGTGGTCTTTAGGGTCGATTGATTCTACAGCCGTATTTCCGTCTAATGGACAAATAAAAAGTTATGAAAAATCACACCACCCGTTGTCTGAATTTGCAGCTTGTTTGCCAGTGTCTTGAGTTTGTTCGTAATGGTGTTGGCTGTTGGCTGTTATGTAAACACATTATAAGCAGACGGGGCAGGTAGCCAGTTCTGGGGGGGTGGTTCGGAACAACTTTTCCGCCCATTGTTTCTTCGTGGGCTACGATTTTTGCGTCGTGAGCTACCTCCGACATATTTAGGGGGGGTCAGCTTGCCATCTGGGGGAAGGGGGGTGAAACCCTTTCCGAACGTTAATGTGCAGAGATGCACCGGAGCAATCGGCGAGGGGGTTTCCCGACCCCCGGCGGGCAGGGGGGTGGCCCTGGTTTTAATTTGATTTCCGGCAAAAGCCCGCAAAATTTTGCACTTTCGATTTATTACTCATTTTCGGGGGACTACCCCGTACCCCAGTGTGCATCTATGCTGATGTGTCATTATAAGTATGCATATCGCCCCTTACTACTGTAAAGTTTCTAGTTTTAGGCCCTCTAGCCGCTGCCGAACCCGAACATTGCGAACCTCTGTACTGTCTCCCCCTGTATTCTCTTCTCCCCAGCGCCCTACAGGCCCGGGTTTTTCGTCCTCCCCCCGCCGGCCACCGACTTTGCGTGGTGGCCACAAATGTGGCCGAAACCTCCCTCACCATTCCGGGCATAGTCTATGTGGTGGACTGTGGCCGAGTTAAGGCCCGGGTCCACGGGTCTGTGGCCGGAATCAGTCAGTTTGAGGTTCAGTGGATCTCCCAGGCTTCGGCCAATCAGCGCGCAGGCCGGGCCGGCCGCCAAATGGCCGGCCATTGCTATAGACTCTATAGTTCGGCCGTTTTTGCCGACTTTCCACCGCATAGCCAGCCGGAAATTGCCCTCCGGCCTGTAGACGAAATTGTGCTGCAGATGAAATCTATGGGCATTTTGAAGACGAACAATTTCCCCTTTCCCAGTCCACCGGAGACGGAACAGCTAAGAAGCGCAGAGCAACGACTATTGCGCTTGGGAGCCCTGAAATATGCAAATGAGCCTGAAAAATCTACAAGTGAGCATCGCAAACATTCAACTGAGCCGCCGGCCAAAATCACGCCTCTCGGGCTGTCCATTTCCCGACTTCCCGTCATACCGTCCTATGGGAAAATGCTGGTACTTGGATGTCAGCATAATCTAATGCCGTATATTGTGGCTCTGGTGTCGGCGATTTCTGTGCGAGAATTACTAATTAATACTTCGAGTGTGCGGGGAAGCCCCGAGGAAAGAAAAGTCAGTGTTTTAGAATGAAAGATTGTTTTTGAGTTTTCTTTGTGTAGAAATTATTATTGAATATTTGTAAGCTGTGAATAATTTTTTATAACGTTTACTTTAACAGTGACGTTTTAAATTGAGAATCTTTAAGTAAGAGAATTATCTATTTAAAATTCATTCACGAAACTAAAACGTCCAAAAAATTGTTTTGATTATTTAGATTTATGTAATAGAAATAAGGCTTTAACCGAATACCCTAAATTTTGAATGATAGTTGCTCAACGCTGATTTTTAAAGATTGTAAAAACTTTGAAACTTTATGAATTATGATGACATTCTGAAACTTGTGGGTTTTATTTAATTAAAAAATAGTTCTCTCGGCCCGAATGCTGACTACGGTTTGTGTGGTTTCCTAACTCCGTCGTAACAGTGAGAGTGGTATAAAAAGGTTGAAAAATGCACCATCTTATAGATAGTTTTTAAGTGGTAGATATTGAATGTCACCATGGCATGAATACCGTTTATTTTCAGCTAACAATCGCCAAATACATTCGAACCCGCAAAATGTGGGCTTCGGGATCCGATCTGTCGTTCGGCGATTTGGGAGTACTGCTGAAAGCTGTGGGTTCTGCCGAATTCGCCTGTGGTTCGGGTCAGCGATTGGATAAATTTTGTGAGGAGCATGGAATACGGCTGAAAGCGCTGCTGGAAGTCAGGAAGCTGAGAAAACAACTAACCCAGCTGGTGAATTTGGCCTTGAAAGGCGGAGACGAGAATGAAAGGTAACTTTGGGAGTTGGATCTGGAAGCCTGCCGCTGTTTTTCAGTCTTGTGGTTTTGATCACGTAACCGCTGCGCAAACGGACATACCATTTTGAGGGTGTGTTTCAATGATGAGAATATTAGGAAGTTTATGTTTACTGTGTAGTTTTAAATTGAAATCTGATTACAAATTGCTGTACCCTGATGGCGTTATTTCTGTGACTATTCGCTGTACCCTTGATCCTATCAGCTCATTCTTTTCGTAATGAAATTACCTGTTTCTTTTGTTCTCAGGGTCCAGCAATTCGTGGTCAGACTATAGTTAGATCATTATCAGACAGTAATAATATTTGCAACTGAGGAAATCTGAGGAGAATGCATAGATAGTGGCGCGAATGGGGGGGGGGGGGTAGAGGTTGCTGCGCTTGGTCGCTAACATGTTGCCGATTTAGCGGGCTGAAGGCCGATCTTTTGGGAAGACGGAGCTGACGGTATTGGTTCTAACAGCTCCACTGGTAAAATCCTAGACCACAGATTTAGAGATCGCTAGTTTGTTACTGTCTTACCATCACACACGCCTTTCTTCATTTCAATATACGTTGGATAGTTATTTATTCACACGTACATATTACTTACTTAACGTAAACGTAATTTATCTAAAGTCTGACAAAAAATTGTTGCAACACTTGAGAAAACGAAACTTTACGTTACCGAAAAGCATAGCTTTTGACTATCAAGGGTACAACAAGTAGTCGCAGAAGTCATGCCACTAAAATAAGTAAGTGGCGCATCTATTTTTTTGTCAGACTTTCGTATCCCTTTTCTTTGTTTTCAGCTTTGACCCCTTGACCCTTGACCCCCAGCTGCCGCCGCCCAGTCCGGCCAAGGTCGCCATGCTGCGTCAGCTAGCCCTGGCGGGTCTGGCAGAACACGTGGCTCGCCGGGCTGCATGTTGTCCAGCGGAGACGGAGTCGGACTCGCAGGCTAGACCCGACCCGGAGGCCTACTATTGTGCCAGTGGCCTGAAGGACGAGGTTTATATACACCCCGGCTCGGTGCTGAAAAAACAGCTGCCCGAGTGGATTGTTTATTTGGTGAGGAGAGATAATTGGGTTTGACATTAATTGGCAGTCGGATGCGTTGTGAGGTGTGACTGGGCAATTTGTATATTAAGGTCTGACGAAAAGATGGTGAACATTGAGAGATCGTGATTTTAGCAAAAGTCGCTGTACTCTGAATGACTGAAATTTGTTGTATTAGTAATGAAATTTTTTTTCTGGCCAGACAAGTGGGAAATCAGGTTAGGACAATGGTAGAATTTATTACGACGTTGGACTGCATCAAATCGGTTCAGCTGAGTATTCTCAAATTTCTCAGACTCAGACTTCTTAACTCTGTTGAAATACACTGTAGTCTTGAATATTAGTGCAGTTGGCGCTTAGAACTGCGTTAAAATTGAAGTTTAGCTGCGATTCAAGTAAGTTCCGTCGATAAAATGAGAAAAACAACACGTTAACAGCCTGTCTAGACGCAGGGCTGATTCACGATGTTTTGACATTTTGGATATCGAGGATGGCATTTTTTTTAATTTTTGTTAAAAACGGATCTTTTTTTGGCCTGGTGATAAAAGCCAATAGGTACGATTTCATTCCGGGAAAAATTCAAGGAGGCACTGCTTATAAATTTTCAATGAGATAACTGTTTTCGTAATTTTTCCAGCTGAATGGACAGATTACGCCAATATCTACATTCTCTTTATTGTTTTTCAGGAAATCGTGGAATCGCCCGGCGGCAAAAAGTACATGCAGGCCGTCAGCTCCATTGAGCCCCACTGGCTGGCCTGTTTTGCCGAGGGTCACTGTCGTTTTGGGCCGCCCGTGGCCGACCCGCCGCCCCACTACAGTCCCCAACGAGACGCGGTGGTCTGTTCGGCCGCGGCCACATTCGGCCTCTGGGCCTGGCCACTGGAAAGGGCCGAAATTCAGCACCCTCTGAATTTGGACTATTATCGGCATTTTTGCGTCGCCTTTCTGAAGGGGTCTGTGGCCTCGAAATTGGCCCAATTTGAGGATAAACTTTTGGCCAGGCCGGAAATCATGCTGAAAGACTGGGCCCGGCTTCAGGCCAGACTGAGCAACTTTTAGGCCGGCTAGTGGCCGGGGGAAATTAGATCGAGGAAAGATTTATTACGCGTTTGGAAGGAGAATGGCTTATTTTTGCTTGAAGAATACCTAGCCTGGGTTCCCGAAGCTCTGCATGCGGATGTAAAACTTTTGTGG
>JASANF010009099.1:0-21499 GCA_030248245.1 Trissonchulus sp. WLG1_4
AAAATGACACCTATTTCAAAACGTGTACACGTTTTGAAAACACGATTTGCAAACGTATAAATGCTAAGGCAAATCGTGTCATTTGATTGACACTGCAACTAACTTTATCTACAGCATTAACAATTAGTTGCGGCTTGCGGTTTGCGCAAACGTTTGTTACTTAGCGGGTTACTTTAGCGGCTTTATTTTGCATAGACGTACGTATGCATATGTATGTCAAAAGCCCTTGGCCACCAACTTTTGATAGCTGTGATTAATTAAGCATAAAGTGACAGCCGCAGTTAATCCCCAATTTGCAAATCGTGTGTTTTCTGGCGAAAACACGATTTTAAAACGTGTCATTTCAAACGTGTTACACGTTTGAATTTTTGACACGGTTCCTAAGTTATGAGGGTAACTGGTTGGTGGTGTTGCTGTGGCTTGACTTCCTTGACTTTAGAGCAAGACGACAAGCCAAGCATCCGGTGTGGCATGCAGGGGTGGACGCGGGTTTTTAAGATACCTAATGATGGGTTGTTTTTAGCTGATTCCACAGTGTACATATCTGTACGTTGTTCGCATTCCTACTTTAACTGAGGGACACTACAACGCAGTACCCATAATTCCCTAAAATTGGACTCATAATGTGTGATTTTCAAGGTTCGTGGGTCAGAAAATAAATACGCGACCCGCGTAGCCTAAGATGGGTACCCGCGGGTTGACCCACGGCTCAATTTTCCCGACCCAACCCAACCCAACCCGCGGGTACCCACGACCAGCGTCCACCCATGGTGGCGTGTCCCCGTATGATCTGTGATCGCTAGGTTGCAGTGATAAGCAATCTAGCGATATCAGGGCCCCGTTGCGCAAATCACTTAAGGTGGCGCTCCGAATAACTGACTTTGGGCGGTAAAAGTTTTCAGTCACGTTTTCAGGTCTTTGTTCTTGAAGAAAGGTTGTTCAGCAGTGAATTAGCTTTCGTTTGATATACATAACATGTAGTTTTGTTGAAATTAATTTTTTGACCTGAATTTTGATATGGCAAAATCTTCAAATCGATTTTCCGAAAATTTGTATATGGCTTTTGTTACTTTTGATAACGGTTTTCCGCAGGTAATAGGTGACTGCAACTTTTTAAAAAGTCGTTTGTGTAGGCAAACATTTGAAAAAATTTTCAAATTACGTTGAGCGATATTGACAAAAATGCACTATTTTTCAAGCTAATTTTTCTTTCGCTACTTTTTGGCTTCTCCAACTTTTCCCAATGGTTATTTGCATTAAAAAATACGCTCTATTTTTTGACACTGTCGTTTGTGAGGGCAAACCTCAGATTTTTCTGATCGGCAATAGCCTTTTTTGAATCGTGATAGCTCTCCTCCATGTCGTTTTTTCATTGTGAAATTTGACTTAAGGTTAGAAAATAAGTAGATTCAGGTGTACCTTCTTCGAAAATGTTGATTTCTGTTTTTGGTGAAATTCTGCAGCGATTTCAAGCTGACCAATTTTAGAAAAACTAGTGTATTTTGAGCCAAAACAACTGGATTAAAAATACACCTCGGCAACATAATTATGTACCTACAGTTTAAGCTATAGATCGTAAAATTTGAACAAAGTTTCGCTCAGTTATGCCGTTTGAAAAATTATGCGCATTTAGCGAAAATAGAAATTTTCAATCGGTGATAAAAAATCAGAACAAGGCAACAGGCACGTGAAACTTACTCAGAAACAGAGCTTTGTAACAGGCTTCAATATATTTAAACGAAATTCATTCTAGCTAGAACCTATGTACGTCGACTTATAAGATAATAAAGTTATGGAAGTTATTCGGAGCGCCACCTTAATAGTGCCTTGTTGAATAAAACAGATAAATTATCAGTTATCAGTGAATTAGTAAAATCCATTGCAGAAAAATACTTTACTGATAGCTGATAATTATCAGTTATATACGAGGTGATATAAATTGCATTGCTAATAACCGTCGTGCTACGCTACACTGATAACTGATTACTAATAATTGATAACTGATTGATAATTGATAATTGAAACTGTTGTACATTGGGGCCCAGTGAATGATTATATCGGTCACCTAGAGCAACAACCTGCCAACTGTAATTTTGGGGATATAGAGTTAATTACATATGTAGCTGACTTTATGTTTCGATGGTGCTCTATCTACAAAAAGTGTGCCAGGCAGAAAGAAATTTATTTAAGGGGAGGAGTCAATATTTATCATTCACGCATCCGAGTGCAATGGCGGACAGCACAGATCACAAGAAAGTGTACTTTTAAGTATTTAAGCAGAAAAATTCTCGCACAGATATTCATTTGTGAAAAGTGACGAAGGTTGTGAAAGTGAACAACAAGTATTTGTGAAACAATTTTTTACTTCACTAAGCTAAAAATGATTTCCCGCCCGCTCTCAAAAAATTTTTGTTCGTCATTTTCCGGTCAACCTTCGTCACTTTTCGCGAAAGTTGCAAATTATCATTAGTCGACGACCAATGAACTTTTTTTTTCACAGTAGCATGGCGAATTTTACATTAAATTATTTACTTTTAGAAACATTAACAATACATACATATGTATTATACATAATTAGCATGTAATATGTAATGTACATGCTAATAATACATACATATTAGCATGTAATATGTATTACCATTACCAGTATTAAAGTTCGTTAGAAAATAACTTATTCCTGTCTAACGGATTACCCCACTAACTCATATAAAACACTTTATGGAGAGATGACTCTCGAGAAATTTTGCACATTTACACTGATGAAAAAAACAGGATGTCCCAATTTCGAAAGCCAGAAAGAAATAGAGCCATCGGGAAGCGAACCCGGGCCGCTTGCCTCGACGACAAGAATGCTAACCACTGCACCACAGCCAGCGTGTTTCATAGGCCCTAATTCTCATTTACAACGACACACACTAGAAGTATGTAAAAGGTTTTTAGGGTACATATGAAGCCGATTTTTAGCTGCCTTTTAAATCTGGATTTAAAATCTCGAGTAAATTTTTTATTTATTTTCAGGCCACGGTTGACGGCGACTGTTTTGTCATAGAAGGCTTTCGATACGAGCGATACGGCGGTACAATGGCCAAATTCAAATTTAAGAGAACATATGAATTTAATAATGTAACGTCATTTATTCTGTTTATTTCTAGAGAAGGAAATATAGTAACGAAACCACACCTCCTAGCTTAAGGCCTATTCACACGAGGGCGCATGAGCGGGCGCATTGCATGGCGTACGCCATGGCGTGAGCGGGCGCACACGCACACTTGCCTACTGCATTATGTAAAATAATGCAGCAGAATGCACCCGCGGAAAACAGAATGCACCCGCTGACACAATGCACACAAGCACAATGCACACAATGCACACAATGCAGTACGCAAGTGTGCGTGTGCGCCCGCTCATGCGCCCTCTCATGCGCCCGCTCATGCGCCCTCTCATGCGCCATGGCGTACGACATACAGCAAAATGAGCCCTGTGTGAATAGGCCTTTAGACTTACCTTTCCTGCCTGGAAAACTAGGTCGCTAATGCACTATGCACATTAAACATACAAATTGCAGAATCTGAAAACGAAGCCTAAGGGTCGATTCACTTACAAGCGTATGCCCGTTCAGCGTGTTTTGATATTCTAGATGCTGTGTTTACCATTTTTAAAACATTCAAAAATTATATTCAATATATGGTGATTGCTTATTATGTACCCATTCTCGAGACAATAGTGAAAACAAATCTATTGACTATGTTTTCAAGGTTAAATGAGATCAGATATTCCATTCTAGAGCTATTCTCTTTGGTGCAAGACAGTCTTTAATTTTTTTTTATTTAGACAGACATGAAAAATATCGAATGCAAATATAAACCAAATGGGACGCTAGTATTACGATGTCCCAGAAAATTTCCAAGCTACCAGCCCCCGCCAACCGCCAGCCGGTCGAAAGAAAGCCAATGTAAATTTGAGTCCCCTCCTCAGTATTTCACAAAGTCCCATTATTATTCCGCTGGCCGAAAAAAGGGGCATGAAGCTCCTGTTTAAATAAAAAGATAAACGACAAAATTAATTTTATTTATTATTTATTTATTAAATAATATATAAGAATTGCATGTTATTTGTCTTGGGTGTTTTGTTGTTTAACTGCAAAGTTTATTTATTAGTACAAGTTTTGAAAAATTGACCAAATAATGACCAAATATTAACATTTTTTAGTTAAAACCATTGTGTATCAATAAATTTGATGATACTAAGAGCACATATGTAATAGAGTCTCACTCTATATAATATTTGTAGAATAAGAGTGAAACTCTCTTCTGCCTGCCTGTTTTCGCAGATGCGATCGTCATTTTCAGTCCACATAAGCACGCGCATCAGCATGCATAGAGTGAGACACTTTTATGTACCTATTTCTGATGATACTTGTATAATAACACTATTTTTGTACATAGATATATCAAACTATATAGTTAAAAAACGTTTGTGTATTAATGTGGCGTTTAAAGTCACACCAGACAATAATTCTCACATTATTTAGTGTATTTAGAAAAAAGTGTAATTCAAACGGAAAAATTCGTTTTCAAAATTTTTGAAAACTGGAATCAAGAAAACAGGAAATTTAATCTCCAAAAAATGATCATAAATAGCGATTAGATTGGCAATTTACGTATTATTTTTTCGTGAATCCAGCTAGGACCCTTAACATTTTCCGTATCCGCAAAAATGTACAACCATAGTGTGTACTTTGCAAAAAGAAAAATTCATGCTCTATTTCATATGGGAAGGCCTTTTACTATCTAAAATGAAATTTATGTGTATCCTTTATAATAAAAGTTTATGAAAAGATCGAATTTATAACTGGGTTACCCAATTCTGTAAAACTTGTGACTTCTCGCAAACACATTTTGGGCGAAAATTTACAGAATTCCAAACTGCGAGTCTAACGCTTTGGCCGAAATGCATTTACTGATTTTATTGGCCAATTTTCTTGCGGTAACTTTCGCCCAATCAGATTTGCCCAGCCTTCCTCCAAGTTTCAGTAAACTTAACTGGCTTATTGGAAAATGGAGATCGGATTATTTCGGCAAAGTTGTATGGCCCACCGTACCTGCCTTGACCTACGGAGAAGAAATGGAAATACTGCCAGCGCCACTTTCTTATGATTCTTCGCAGCGATTTTTGAGAATAGAGTAATTTTTTATTTATTTTTCTTTCATAAATTGGTTTTGTGTTTATGTCACAAAGTTTTACAGCTTCAATATATACTTACAGCCGGACGTCTGTATAGCTTACGAATTTAAAATAAACACGCCCTTAAGAATACATTACAACGGTATTATTTTAAATTAAATATAGTGGTGTTTTTGTCTGATGATTTTGCCAGTTGAACGATAGTAGTCACTGCTGTCAGTACATTAAGTAAATGTAAATCAATCCTCATATGAGCATGCATATGCACTTTTTGTTTTTCTTTTCATGGTCCAGGTGGTCATCAGAGGTTCTGATTAGAAGGCGTCATAAATCTCATTTTGTGTATGAGTGTCTGAGTAAAAAATAAGTCCTGACCTTTTTTGCGCAATTTGTTGTTTCAGAGCGACGTCTTGGTCTCATAGTACCAAAGATCGCTTTCTGGACATGTACGCATATCTAACAGTTGATCCATCTGGAAATTGCAGCATGATTTCAACGGGAAACAATGGTATGGTATTGTTAAGTATGATGCGGTGCATAACTCTATGTAAAGTTAGACAAACAAGCACGTTTTGCGAGTTAAGTTCTAACTAATTTTTGATACCTATGTAGTTTACGTTGCGACATACGTAGACCGCTGAGGATATTCTTCGAATATAAAACGCGGCAGGAAAATCTTTAAATCAACACGTTTACACGACATGTTAAACTGCAGCATGTTTTCGTGGTTGCATCTTGCTTTCAAGTTACGTTGAAAATAATAAGTTAAAATCTAATAGATTGATTGTACTGCACGGCACCCCTTTTCCGCACTAGGCGGATACCCATCTTGTATGGCTATACTGCTAAGTTTGCCGAAACCACACGTAAATTTACATTTCCTGCTCAGAGATATTGTGTGTAGCTGCTGGGATCTCGGCAACGAAGTAAAACATGGTTTACGAACTTCCAGTCACTATGTCACTAGTCCATTAGCTTGAGAACATGGTCTAGAATGCATACTGCATACCCATAATTTTTGACCTGAACGAATCCACACAACCCGCGGCTGAGAAAAAGTCAACCCGAATTGCGAGTAAAGATACATAAAACTAATTTTCGAAACGTACGTAGATTTCGCTGCGACATGTTTAGAATGTCGAGGATATTCTTCGAATATAATACGCGGCCGCAAAACTTTTAAAACACACTTTTACATAACATGACAAACAGCTATGTGCATGTTTTGTGGTCTCTTGATTTCAAGTTCGAGTTAAAAACTAATAACTATTGTAACAACCTACACATATTGTAAAAACCGTATAACCGTAAAAACTCTGAAACACAGGTAAAACGACGAACAACTCGTGTTATTCGCCAAAACGACGAACAACTCTTGTTGTTCGCCAAAGCCAACTCAGGCAGTCGGGCACTGCCGATCTCGTCATAATTAGTGCCATACATAGTCTTACTTGCGACCGCACAGTTGCTTTTTTCAAGACTTTGATTTCTGCAGGTTCTGACGTGCTAAAGAACAATCTAGGAAACATAATTGTGACAGGTTTTGTCAAATTATTGTTTCTGTAGGTATGCAAAATTTGCAAGCACTTGTGCGATGCTCAGTGCGCTGTGCCGATTTGTGTCTGTCGCAACTGTGTGCTTAAAGACTTATTGATCGCAAGCCTGTACATGCCACACACAATTATTATTACTGTATGACTATGCAGCATCTATGGCGATGCAGTATGGCACACACTGTACTATACACACACGCACACACATTTAGTGCTTTTTTAGGACCTACCTAAATGCACAGTTCAAACTTACATACAAAGAAAAGATACACGGGAATTCAGTTTTTGTAATATAGTATATACGCGGCGGCTGAGGCCGCCGCGTAAAAAAAAATAACATATACGCGGCAGCTGAGGCCGCCGCGTAAAAATATGTAGTTGCGCCACTTACGTATTTTAGTGGAATGACTTCTGCGACTACTTGCTGTCATGACTGACTGACTGACTGACTGACTCTGATCTGAACACTGACACTGAACTCTTGATAGTCATTCTTTCGCAACGAAATCACATGTTTAGTTTTTCAAGTGATGCAACTATTTTGTGTCAGACTTTAGTTGTTCTACCAAGTACAACTACAAGATGCTTAATCTATTTGTACATCTGGGTAGAGTCTCTCGGTCTCTCCAGCTAATATTCCATTCGAAACGTTCAGAGGACGCACAAACTAGAAAGAAGCTACATATAAAGGGAAACAATATAGGTTATTGGCACTTGAAAACCCTGACTTGGCACACATCAGTATGGATCGGTATTCGTAGTTTAAAACAACCACAGACGAGAGTCTCAAACACTAGCGCGCTCACGGTAACGCAGCAAGGTAGTTCATGTTATATAGTTTTGAACATTTTAAGACTCCTAAACGATTGGTTGTATCAAAAATACAGAAAAGTTATTATTTTTATAGAAAAGTAAAACACATTAGACGTAGCTGCTAAGACAGTCAGGTAGGAAGCCAGATGCACTGACCGTAGTTCAAATAGGTATGTAAAAATCTAAGCCTAATAACACATGCTAACATACATATGTTCGTATTCATAATCCCACATTAAAAATTTATTAGGATATAGTTTTTTGTTTCAGGGTTCAGCACAAAGGAAGTCGGCCCCTGCACTCACGGACTGGTCAATTTATATTTAACAGAAGTTGGCAGGATAACCATTGCCAGAGAAATTCCCGTTGAGGATGTAAGGCTTAACTGCATTAATGACTACATACATACATAAATACTAACTAACTTCTAAAGGGTCGATTCATACTTACAGCCGTATGTAATCCATCAGCCATCAAAATTACGAAAAAATCACGCCAGTAGTAGGTAGTGTAGATATACGATCAGATTGTGGCGTGATTATTTTGTAAATTTTGCCGGCTGAACGGACATACGTCTGTAAAGTATGAATGGCGCCTAAAGGTAACATAAGGGTTGAATGGCTATAGGCAATCATCTTACGTTCTAGTTCAGTAATTCTGAACATCGTAACGAAATATTCTGCAAGTATTACATAGGTTAGGCTGCCCTTAGACTGCGTTTAGCAAGACTGAGCTACATAAGATTGCCTGTATGCATTCCACCGGTAAAGTTCGTGATTTAGTTTTCGGGCAGACTCTTCCCGAGTTTATTTTAGACCGACTACGCGCTAACCGGTTACAGAATCATAATTACAAATGTCATTTTCCATCAGTGACTCTTTTTATAGCTTAAGAATATTTTGGACTACATTTAAGCAGTTAATTTAGTTTGACTGGTTTATACGCGATTTTCATTTAGTATCGGATTTAGTATTTTCATTTAGTTCCGGTCAGTTAATCCTTTAATCCTCAGTATCGGTCCTAAGTCTGCAGTTAAAATAAGTATCTTCTATTAAAGTACCATCGGATTTAATTTAAGTATCACTAGGATAATGTACTTGTGTCTGTTTAGTCTGTAAAAAAAAACAAAAAAGTTTGATTCCTTGAGTATCCTGATCAATTAAACTAAATAATTTTCACGCCTTGTCGATATGCAACATTTCACAGTTTAGTTACATGAGAATTGTCATTGAAATTGAACAGGGAATTTATTATTTCAGTTGTTAGAGCAAACGCATAAAGGTGGAACATGTAAATATAGTAAAAAAAAATTTCAGTTCACTTGTCAAAGTTTTTGTTTTTGACTGATGTTGACTGATAGAATTCCACTCAGCGTGACAATATATGTAGATAATATCAGTGTGAATGTACAAAACTTATGCAAACTTCATAGACAATACTTTTGTCTTCAAAAAATTTTATATATATATATATATATATATATATATATATATATATATATATATATATATATATATATATATTTATTTATATATATAAATTTTGTGTCGTTTTAAAGAAAATAGAACAAATGTATGTGTTATAACCAGAAAAAATTGTCCGTAAGTTAGTTCAGTGTCCGTAATAACTGTTGTCAAAACAGTCATGATTTTTCGCATGGTAATTCGCAAAAAATAAGTTTTAGTCAAATGGACAAATGGACAAGATCCAAGCCTGATGCTTTGTACAAAAGGATAATGCCTTGCCTTTGCCTTGCGCGTGTTTTTATACCTATAATCGATTTTGAAACCTAATAATAATAACAGAACTGAGAGCATCATAATATGTACATACATTAAACATCAAAAGACATCAAACCAAGTTAAAAATAAATAACATTAATAAATAAACATTATAATATGTAACACAAAATAAATTGCTAATAAATTAACATTACGGTAGAAATTTTATTTGTTTTAGCTAAATCGTCAATTTCGAGTGATTGATCGGAATTATATCGAACAGATCATTTCAATGCGAACTGCGCAGCATCCCAGAAACGGTCTCCTCGAACATGCGCGAATTCTCTACGAACGTGTGCCCGAGCCAACTACCGTAAGACCACGACCAACTACGCCAACCTTCTTTGCTAATCAAACACTATTGGCAATTTAAGAAATCTTGTGCGAACTGTAATTGCAAAATCAATACTACCAAAACTTTGCCAGGATATACAACACCTCACTTATTTAAAGGAAGGAATGTAAATTAAATAATTATGGCTATATGTAAATGTACACTTTGGGTGGAATTCTAGAAGAATGATTAACCCTTTAATTCCCAGAGCTGCCATTTGGCACATCACGTGATGAATACCCAATCGGGGGCCATAAAACTTGATTTGTTCATTCTATTCAGCTGAACTGCAAATAGTTTTTTCAGAAAGCTTAGATCTTTATATTTAGTGGCCAAATTTTGAATCTTCTGCCACACAACAAAACCTATGCTTCCATAAGCAATATGCAAATTTAACTTTTTTTCATCGCAAAAGTAGTATTTTCTTCGTGACCTCATCAAGATTTTGGATTGCGCCGCCAGCAGTCAACTTTGTATGCATCAGATACAACAAATGTTGTACTCTATTGCTAGCCTTCAATTATGGCAAGCGCACGACTTTTGTGTTAATACTCTAGGGGGAGGTACATTTTTACATTTTTTCGTACATTTTTACACGTACGTACACGTACATTTTTTCACAAATTCTCAACTTTGAGCGCTTATAACGCAAAAACGGTGCGTCCTAGACAATTAATCGACTCACTATGTTTTGTACACCATTCATTTCTCTATCGAATGGTGGTTTCGTGATCTCTCTACGATGCACGTAACTCGAGCAATGATCAAAAAACTAGAAGGTGTCAGAATCAGGCTGCCTGGCGCGAGATGCTCTGGGCATTAAAGGGTTAAGGAGGAAATATTGAATCGCAAATATTGCAATATTTTTTGCCTGGTTGCAATTTTTTGGTAATATTAGCTTGAAATCGCTCAGTTTTGAGCTCGCGGATCAACAATTTTTGAATTAAGTTTTTCTTATAAGTTAGTCCGTGATTACGAGATAATCGCGCGTTTATCACATACCAAATGTTTAGTCTGATACCCGCATAATAATTTAGCTGATCAATTAATTAAGTATTAGTAACTATTATCACTGATTAATAATTAAAAATAGTGACCTATTCAGAAAAATAAAAACATTAATTGAATAAAAACTTTGCTGCCTGAAAACTAAACGCTATAAAAGATAATCACTGACAAAAAGATCACTACTTAATCAGTTTTCCAGAATAGCATTTAGTCAGCGTTTAAACACTTGATTAGTTAATCATTCGTTTTAGAGCGTTTTCAATACGAAAAATCGGCTGAGCGGCCAGCTTGCATGAAAACACACACACTCAGACATACGTAAATAGAAAATTTTCTAGAATGCTGATCAAGATAGTCAGGGTGTTTAGCGAGTGATTAAGTTAGTCGCTAGTCACCCTTCTAGAATTCCACCCTGAGTTAATTTTCAATTGCATCAAGCGTAAGCTTGATTCGTGTATTTATATATGCTACAGAATGTATGCATAACACTGACAATAAATTTTTATTGTTATGTTTTATTTTAATAGACTTATTTCACAAATTGCACCCAGTTATACATGGTCGTGCGAAATAAACCGAAAAGTAGGACTCGCGAAGTTAAAAAAAACCGGAGGATCGTAGAGGATTCTTATACAATTTTTAAATTCTAGCAAAGCATTTTTCTTCATTATGCATCTCAAAGAGTGATTTACGTAAATTTAGTCTTAAGCTGCTACAAGCTGTGTCAGTATGCTAAGGTTATGAATGATCAAGTTTGCGTTTTTCGAGATTATGTACGCTGGCTTCCAGAAATACATTTGGTGCGTAACTACATAATATGAAAGTTTTCCTAAAGCAAAGCATACTCTAAAACAGCACAGATCAGTCAAAATACATGCATTTTATACATGCATTTTGAATTTTGATACAAATTATGGTACTTGTTGTATAAAAGTTGCCACATGTTGAAACTACAACAATACGCAGCTGATTTGTACAAAAATACAATTCCCACCTAATTGCGTTGCTTTAAAGAAAGATGCACTAAAATAATACTCATGCTGCAAATATAGACAGATGTTTAAGCATTAATTTTATGTAAAAGAAAGTGAAAAGTTTATGTTTTAGTCCAACTTTGACAGAAACTTCGAGTATTGTACTAGCTGTTGTGTGCACTGATAGAAATAAAACTATAATGTACATATGGATGTACCTGCTTAGGCAAGTACTTTAATTCTCTGCACATACCTATTCCACTTTTTGTGCATATGTACTTCACTTTCTTTACTTTTACTTTATATGGTTCAACCTTTCAATTTAAGCTGGTAGTGTCGCCAAAGCAGTTTTGCTTATTTTTATGTGTCGATTTTGCTGAAACGTCGCGAAAATATTTTCATTAACATAGATTTTTAAAATCTGTAAAGATAAATGTCTTCCTTTTGCTGAACATGTTTTATAGTTGTGCAAATTCGACTGCTCTCGCGACACTACATACTTTGTTAACTGAGATCTTTCATGCTTTCATTATAAGAAACACAGTTACAAAAATAGATTACAAGAACATTATTTTACATTGCGATAGTTTAATTTTATTGTTGTATTAATTTAATTTCACCTCCTAGCTTAACTGTTTCAACGAATAGGCAATATGGTTAAAAACATATTACGTACGTTTAGGGTGTTTTTAAAACGAGGAAAAGTTAGGCTTAAATTAGGTTTGTTACATTTTGTACTTGAAGCCATAAGTGCAAGGACATGTTTTAAGGCAGGCCTAATTTTGCCTTAATACTAATGGGGTGCATAAACGTATGTTTTCATTTTACTATGAGCTGCTTGAATGCATATCCCCATATGTTTTTAGTTCTTTTCCAACGAAAAAATTTAATCAAATTCAGTTTTCATCTGAACAATAATTCATCAACATTTTACTGAGGAAGCCAAAAATTCAGTGCAATGTTGGGCCCTCAATAGATACAGTACCGACCAAAATTTCTTGCTACAGACTCCGGAGACACAGCGGCGCCAAGTCACTTGACTCTGGCTTCAAAGTATATAGTCTTTTTTTGTTTTGTTTTTTTGTTTCAAAATCACGTGAGGCCCTCTCTGCTTCAACTCAGGAGTCTGTTTCAAATAATTTTGGGCGATACTGAACATGAACTGGCAAATATTTTGTATAAAGTTAGCCATTGGTATTGGTGAATCGAGTCAATTCCGTGATAAAGTTTCCAGTTTGAATTTAAACACTGCACTGTTGTAACTTATAAAAGAGTTCTTCGTGAAACTGTTTAGAAAAAATCTTAACAGACGAAATGGGGTAAGACCAAACTTACAAAAGAAAGTCGAGAGTCGAGAAGTGCTCACAGCAGAATTACCAATCACGCAGTAGTTTTTTGAAAAAAACTACTCCAAAGGTTGATCATAAACATTATTTGTGGGTATTTCATGGTTTTGACGGTTGTTAAAGTACTGTGGTATCGGCGCACTGCCGCTTTCTATGTAGTTGAGGGTGCTCGGCTATGCAGCCGCTACACCAAATACAATAAAAGAAGGTACATTGTGACATTAGAAAGGGCGCACGACGTGATACCAAAACACACAGTCAGTGAATGATTACATGAAATTTCGCTTCGTCACTTTTTGGCCACCGTTCGTCACTTTTCGCAGAGGATGAAGCTCGTCGTATGCCGACGAAGTTGGAACTTTTTTTCTGTTGGGCCACAACCCACAGGTTTCTAATTATGATTCTGGTATCTTAACACAGTTCTAGCGTTAAAGTGTCAATGTGCGGAGTATGTTTTACACATCTTTCACCATATATATTTTTGCATCTGTCACAATTAAAATGCCTGTTATAATCAGTGAGTTGCTGCTTTTGCGGTTGCTGAGAAGATAATTTGAAAATGCAAAAGTTTGACAACAAGTGATCCACTAGGAATCGACGACGTCACCTCATGGTTGCAAACCCAACGAACTAACCACTAGACCACTGGAATTCCTAAAGTTTTGATGCTTCACTAGAAGTCATAAACGTAGCAGTACTGTCTGGTTTCAAACTGACACGGCACAAGAACCAAGTTAAATTTACAGAATTTAATATTCAACATACCATCAGTAAACATAAACAGCAAACAGAAATCATTGAAATTCACTGATTAATCATCACTCAATAAGCACCTTCCAAGTTGCAATTGCCGAAAGCTTTTGTTTTAGATTTTGCAGTTTAAAAGGCTGCAAAAAGAGACGTTTTTTGTGGGAAATATGTCATGTAGTTAAAAATTACAATTTCGCTGGCCCAACAGGTTTACGATGGCCTTTGGCCAATGTACTTAAAAGTTTATGCTTGATACTTACTGAATACTTTTGCTGAAATCTTAGCTTGTTTCCACAGTACTGTATTGGACAGTCAATATGCAAGTTAGCCCAGCCTGCGTATATACATGTCAGGCGGGGCTGAATGTTCCGATACAAACATTACAGGTTTCCGAATCGACTCTAAGCCGTTGTCTATAAATTCAGCACGACACCCACCATTCACCAAGACCAAATTCTACACACGCAACATATCTAAAATGAACTTAAGGGGGCGCTCTGAGTAACTTCCAATAAATCAAATTGCTATAATTTTTTGTTTCTTGTTGATACGAACTTTTTTGCTCAAGTGAAATCAAGATGAACACCAGGCAAGCATTTTTGCAAAGTTTTATGAGTCACGGAATATTTTAGCAAATTTTATGACTGCATCAAAATTGAAATTTTGAAAAATTTGACTAATTTTTGAAATGACGTAGCTCAATGCTGCCTCAACCAAATTTAACAATCCATAGCTTAAATTAAAGACAATTATCTTGCCGAGGTGCCATTTTTGTCGAATTTTCGTTACCGGCGACAAATTTTTAGTTATTTTAATTTCTATCAAAAGTGACGTTTTATAAAGCCTATCATATTGAGCCAAATCATAATAATTACAATTAAAGAAGTTCGGCACCTCCACCTACATCTGCTCTAACAGTCTGCAAAGTTTCAAGCAGATTGGTTTTCGCAGCTGACAGTAATCTTAAAAAAATGTACGCTATAGCCCAATTTCAGAAACCTGAAGTTTGCCTACACATACGTACTTTCCAAAAAATAGAGCTAATTTTTCTGTACTAAAATCCGTTGAGAAAAGTTTCAGAAGCCAAAAAGTAGCTAACGAAAAATTAGTTTGAAAAATAGTGTATTTTTGTCAATATCGGTCAACGTATTCTGGATATTTTTTTAGAAAGGTTTGCCTACACAAACGACTTTTTGAAAAGTTGCAACTAGCAATTAGCTACAAAGAACTGTTTCAAAAAGTACCAAAAGCCATATAGAATTTTTTGGTATATCGACTTAAAGATTTTTTCCCATTGAAAAATAGGTTAAAATTTCAAGTTGAACCAAATTGGACGTTATATACATCAAATGAAAGCTAATTTAATTTGCAACAAATTTTCTTCTTGAGTTAATTAACGAAAACTTACGTGAAAAATTTTATCGCCCAAAGTCGGTTATTCAGAGCGCCACCTTAAGAATAAATGGACTATTTGAACTTGCTATAATTCTAATGTCAGTAACCACATCACTAATACGTCACTTATATAATTAGTTGCACATAACCCGGAATGATTATTTCTTTATCGTTAATGACTATTGAAATACGCAATTATTCGTGAATAAACTTTTTGATTAGCTTACTTAATTTTTGACTCCTATGGGTTACTTAATATAGTAAAAATAAGGGATCTGTGGTTATATAGAGCTGGACTACAAATGTAACATAATAGTATAATATTGCTTTTGGTTTATTCTTGTTATTTATTTGGCTGTGTCCCGTTAAGGCCACACAAAATTAAGTCAGGATTAAAATCGTCCCATTAGGTCCACACTCTTTTTCCTGTTGTGCCACAGCACAACAGGTCTCTAATTTTGATTTCTAGCGGAATACACTGGGCTTGTAGTGCAATGTACGTCTGTGCGTTAGTTTGCTTTGCATATTAGAGCTAGGGTACTGCGCGAGCGTCACATCATTGTCTAGTGCAAAAGTTACACTGTAAGCTGGAAAAATGTCAATGTGCGTTTGTTTAGTTCATGTGTGTCACATAGTGCGCGTGTGTCACAATGCTGATAGTACCAACATTTGACCAGATAATTTTGTTGGCAGCATCTTACATATATTTGCTGCGAACTGTAGTCATTTTTGGTCATGAAAGAATGAATACACTTCTCACTCATCAAAACAACCCATTCCTACATAATTTGTTGTAAAATAATTAAAACTACATACTTCCAGTTTTTGCATAAACAACTTATTGTAAGATTGCATAAAAACGCATTGAGCTTTTGCATACACATTTTACAATAAGATAATTATCTGCTGCACAACAGGTTTTAGCTGACCTGCTGGTCAGCTTACTTGAACATAACTCTTAATACTTACTGAAGGTTTTGCCGCAGGTTGGGCTTGTTTGTGTTTCGTTAAGGCCACAGTTGTAGCGTTAAGGCAGCAATGATGTTTAATTGTACAATACTAGTTTTGACTCAAAGGAAAATAAATTTAACATCTGACCTTGGATATGAAAATGAGCGCGAAATTCATTTCTAAAATTTTAAAAGTTTGACTAGGACAAGTTGACAGCTTTCTTCGTGGTGGGCTGCCAGAGAAGATTTTACTTTACTTGAGATTTTACTTGAAGATTTTATTTTACTTGTAAAAAATGCAAATCTGATTAAGGATGTCTGCGAATTTCCTTTTATCTTCCCATTACATACAAAATCATCAGGCTGTGAGTTGTGAAGGCGGTGAATTAAAAAACGTTAAAAAAACAAGAAAGATAACAAACCGGAACCGTCTGCAGACATACATACAATTAGCTACAATTGAATTTGGTCAATTACATAATTTGTTGCAGGCTGCAAATGATAAAAATGCACTGGAAATTAATGAAACAGTAAATTCTTTTAGGTGTGTAATTTTTACAAATAATGATTTTTTAGCTGTCAGTTTGATTTTAAAGTATGTATATTATATCTACTATATCTACTAGTATCTTAGCTGATTGTGGGTTGCAAATTGTATTTGACTAGCAACAAATACTCAGTCATCTATAATGTAGGTACTCAGTACTCACTAATCTTTTTATGCCGTAGTATAAATATGATAGTTGAGCGTTTCATTTCATTCCAGTGTAGAGACTAAAGCAACGTTGTGGTTTGTGTTGCTTTTATGTATTTTGTATTGTATTTTTTTAGTTGTACTAGTGATCTTATTTGTTTTGTTTATTGCCTGCTGTTACGAAACGAAGTAATACAAGTCCATAGCTCTTATAATTTAGTTTTTCAACCTTTTCAGAAAAGTAATTAAGCAGTATTAGTAGTGATAAATACTAAACAATATAAACATTCACTTATTCCAAGAAATAAGGTTTAGATACGTGTAGGCTATATCGTACGCCACTTGACATTGCAAACTAGAATAGTTCGTGTGAATTGTGAACTATAAACCAAAAAAGTAGATACGTATGGTCAGTAAGTGCTAACTGTACAGTCATCAGTTTAAATCATTTTTTACTGGGTTCCAGTAAATAACTTAAACAAACAAGAAAGCAAAGTTGTTAAATTTAAAATTTCAAGACCACCATTAAGTCTTGCGTACGTATTCAAACCGCAAAAAAGTCTCCAATAGCGCCAATGCAGAAAACTTCCATATAAATTAAAAAAGTCTGACTTGAATGACTTCACAGCTTATTCCATAAACGGGAATATGTACTTCAGTCAGGTTAAGCCGAAATTACGCTGAAGCCTTAGAGTTGCGTAGCAAGACAAACATATGTTCTTTTTTAATACAGCTTTTTTGCAAATTCCTCATGTCATATGCAAGGTTTTTAGCAAAAGCTAAGTTTTTTAAAACTGTTAATGTAACATTTTACTCCAAAGGGTCGATTCATACTTACTCGATTGTCCGATCAGTCAGTGACATTACGAAATCATCATAACATTAATATGTATTGTATAAGATTATCTTGTGGCGTGCTTGTTTCGTAATTTTGCCAGCTAAACGGACATATGGCTACAAAAATCAATCGATCCAATTGGGGAAGTATGAACGGTGCTAAGGTACTACTAAATACACTGTTTTTGAACTACTTAACTATAACAAGAGTACATAACGGAACATATAAGCTGTACTCCTGATAAATTGTTTACTCCATTTTGTGATTAAATCAAGTCATGTTCACTGCACTGTTGTACGTACCTTAGCCAATTCCTTACAAGTTTGTATATACATAGAAAGTTTGAGTGTCTATATGTTACATGTGCATGTACAGTAAAGTAGACGTATGAAATACATAGGTTCATATGTACATATATGAAGGATTTCACTATTTTTGTATTTTGCTTTAGTATAACGGTTACACGGTACGAACCGTAACACGTGAAAGTGTACACGCTAAGCTTAGCGTGTACACGGTTAGGGGTCACTATCTGCGGTTACTTAGCGGTTACAGCGTGTACACGTTAAGACACAGTAACCGCGGATGCTGTAACCGTTTACTCAAAACGGTTAGTGTAACGGGTTACTCTAAACGGATAGTGTAAACAATTACTCTAAACGGATAGTGTAACTGGTTACACTATCCGTTTTCCGACTTCGTGTACCCGTTCAGAAACAATGTTCGTTTGGTCTGCTGGATTTTTGCAAATTAGCCTACAACCGTGCGCAAGAGATTTGCCTGTGTGTTACACATGTGTGTGCAAGCTATATTCTTCACGATATATAAAGGCATTTATTATACTGACAGCACAGCATTGTTCCAGTAGCTCAAATGGTAGCTTGCTGGTCTGCGGATCTAGAGATCTGTGGTTCGCATCATCTCTGCTGATGCTGTCTAGTAAGGAATCACCCTCATTTTCATGACGTAGTAACCATGTAACCGTTTAACCGTGTAACCGGTTAGTAACAGTGTAGCCGTTTAGTAACCGTGTAACCGCTAGTAACCGTGTAACCGCTTAGTAACCGTGTAACCGCTAGTAACCGTGTAACCGTTTACACGGTTAGTATCCGTGTAAACGGTTACACGGATACTTAGCGTGTAAACGGTTACACGGTTACACGGATAATTAGCGTGTAAACGGTTACACCGTTACACGGATAATTAGCGTGTATATGCGTATAATAGCAGTAACCGTTACAGTACAGCTCAAAATTAACATCATATGACTCCGGAGTCAGCGTCACTGATTTCATTTTGCAGTCAGTGACTGCAGTCATACTATTGACGTCACAGGTCCAACTTACTTCCGGTAGTTTTGAAATTCATTAACTGACTCCAGAGTCAGAGTCAGTGACTGCGGAATCAGCATCACATTAGTCATCACTCTATTCTATACGGCTTAGAAACTTAGCTTTCACATGTGTACGCGTGTAGTATATTTGGTGATAGTGATGACTAAGTTGACGCTGATTCCGCAGTCACTGACTCTGACTCCGGAGTCAGTTACCAAAAAGCAAAAGTGTGGAAGTACAGCTATGCTTTTTTTTCAGTAGACACTAAAATGAACGAAAACGAAACGAAAACGAAAAAGAAAACGAAAACGAAAGTGAATTGAAGCGAACGAAGCCAACTTTTTCGGCTTGCGCAACAAAGTTTTGAAAAATTTGACGAGCAGTAGACAAATGAAGGCAGCTGCATGATGCTTGTTTATTCAAATATTTACATACATGGCGGGGGGTGTCACTTTTATATAGACATTAGTTAGCTGTTATTTAGCCATATATATGTATTGTTTTGCAAACTTAACCGTACATTGAAATAAAATAAAAGTAATAAATTTGCACGAATTTATACAATACTAACACTCCGACAGGAACTTTGCACTATAAGATTTATATTAGTACAAAAAGTAAGAGTAATTGAACCTGAAAATTTAAAAATTGACGTAATTTATAAAATCTGTAAAGTCGACTTAGCAGACAAAAATTTTGAACAATGTATAAGTGACACTGCAAAGTAACTCACCATTTAATAAATATTTAACACCTATGTATTTGACTGCACCCTTTTTGAAAAATTTTTTGAGTGCAGTTGTGCTTGACCTCAGCTGCTACTAGACCCTTTGTTGGCTCCAAAGGGCATGCTGGGCAAGCTGTCAAAAATTGACAGCTAAAGAAAATGAAAACGAAAGAAAGTAAGAAATTGAAGGAAAACGAAAGGGAAACGAAAACGAAAACGAAAATGAAAACGAAAGAAATATCAACTGAAAAAAAAGCGTAGCTGTAACATTGGACCTGTGACGTCAATAGGTTGACTGCAGTCAGTGACTGCAAAATGAAGTCAGTGACGCTGACTCCGGAGTCATATGATGTTAATTTTGAGCTGTACTGTAGTTAGCGTGCACACGCGGTTAGTAGTTTTCGAAACTAACCGTGTACACGGATAGTGATTTTGTAACCGCGCCCAGCCCTAATTCCTACTTTGGACGTTGACTTGCTTTTGATTATTTTTTGCTTTCATGTATGTAGTTTTAACATACTTTATTTTAGTTCATGTCCCTGTAGTTCATCATTTTCGCAGTCTAGTTTTGTGGCCCAGTTTTTTTAGTTTTTTATTTGTAGACTGTCTTTTCTTCTTTCAAACCTCATAGACTTTTCGAGCTATCTGCGGACAATAATTTTGACTTCAACAATCCCACATTTTTTGGTTCATTTGCAGATTTATTTCCGCTAAGCCAGGCAGCGTTTTGCTAATTTTTGGAAACATAGCCTGATAAGGAAACACCAAATGGCTAAATTGGAGGCAAAAACTTAAGCCCAATTTTTTGGAATTTATTTAGTCTGGTAAGAAAAGAATGTAGCCTGGAAAAATTTGATGTCACGTTTATGCCAACAATATTTCTAGCGGTTAACTGCCCGTATAAAAATTGACAAATGAAACGAAAAACAGTTTTCAGCAATAAATCGTCTTTTTTTATGTAAAAAATTGGAAACATTAAAACTCCAATAGTGCTTAAAGCTTCGCTCGGATAAGTTTGACTATTAATTAAACTTGTTTTTCAAAAAAACGAATAATTACCGAATTGTTTCGAATAAAATTTTTCAGCTCGGTAAAATTCTTCTTCACTAGGGTTTTTGCAGCTTAGTAGCTCAGGAAGGTTTTTTAAGCTTGGGCGTCTGACCTTCGGACGGACTCCGGACAATCGACGAGATTGCTCTCGGCATCGATCGACCTCTTTGTCCTCTCGGGTAGTCCCAAAACCCCCTCGACACTCCGCTCCGCGCTCATGCAGCCGCAAACGAGGGCGGCAGCTAGCGTCTCAGTCCCCGTCACGCCGCCGTGAACCAAAATTCCGTGCCTCAGACCGAAGCCGAAGCCCCCGAGACCAAACCCCACCAAGGAAAAAAAGCTGCGTGGCAAGGGAAATCCGGTGGCGCCTGCAGCTGAACAAGGGTTCCAACATTTTTTGTACTGCCAAACTTACCACACTGATAGCATAACCCTCCAAACTTTTTCGATTGGCCGTCAAATAAAGTTAGAATTCTCAGAAGTTGAAGTTTAGGGCAATTTAGTGATCGCCAAGATATTGAATAAATCAAGCCATTCATAAATAAACACCCCCCTTTATTTATTGCGTGGCTGATGGGGTGACTTTTTGGTGTCTTTGTTGGCTCAACGGACATACGGCTGTAAGTACTAATCTAGCCAAAAGCCATTGGGAATATGAAATATATATAGCCAAAATATCATAAATAAACAGAAGTAATAGAAAAACGTTTCGTAATCAGTCACTCCATCGCATAAACAAAACAACGTCTTAAAAGCCCATAAAAGTTA
>JASANF010009101.1:0-37508 GCA_030248245.1 Trissonchulus sp. WLG1_4
GTATGTACGGAACTTCATTGCTGCATAGCAGCTTAGTCGTTTGAGGTAACCCCCATAATGTGTATATCATTCGAAAGCATTTTTGATGGAAATTTTGATGAAATTGAAATATTTGAAAAAAATTTGAGTCAAAATTTTTAATTCAAATAAAATCGATTTTTTCCGCCTATTTACAGGAAACCTAATGTATTATATATCATTCGATAGCCCATTCCATTCTGCGTCTAACGATATATAAAACATAACTATAGCATGCACCTGTCAAAAATTATCGATATTTTTTATTTTTGATTTTTCCATTGAAAACGTCATTTTTGGCCCGTTTTATTCGCTGTAACTAGCAAATACCCAACCAAATCTGACAAATTTTGCATCAATAGACGCGCTGTGACCTCGCGCAGTCTGTGAAAGTAATAGAAATTCAAAATTTGATACTAATTTTTTCAATATTTGTCAGGTTTACAGTCATTTTTCAACAATTTTAGTTCAAGATTAGTTAAAATAATTAGTACCACATTAAAGTTCAGTTCTTTAGCTTTCATTTGATACTGAAAACATGTGCTTTTGATTGGATTGAACAAAGTTATGCTGCAAAAAGATATAGCTGTTTTCATTACTTGTCAAAAATTAGTGCTTGATGAGCATGTCATGTGCATGCGTTCAAACATTCTACACGCTGATATGCGTGTATAAATTTTTGTGGGCGCACACATATTCTGTGAATGCTGATTTATTTTTTGCATAACTTTGCTCAAACCAATCAAAAGCACGTTTTTAGTATCAAATGAAAGCTAAAGAACTGAACTTTATTGTGGTACTAATTATTTTAACTAATCTTGAACTAAAATTGCTGAAAAATGACTGTAAACCTGACAAATATTGAAAAATTTAGTATCAAATTTTGAAATTTTATTACTTTCACAGACCGGGCGAGGTCACAACGCGTCTATTGATGCAAAATTTGTCAGATTTGGTTGAGTATTTGCTGAGTTACAGCGAATAAAACGGGCCAAAAATGACGTTTTCAATGGAAAAATCAAAAATAAAAAAATCGATAATTTTTGACAGGTGCATGCTATAGTTATGTTTTATATATCGTTAGACGTAGAATGGAATGGGCTATCGAATGATATATAATATATTAGGTTTCCTGTAAATAGGCGGAAAAAATCGATTTTATTCAAATTAAAAATTTTGACTCAAAATTTTTTCAAATATTTCAAATTCATCAAAATCTCCATCAAAAATGCTTTCGAATGATATATACATTATGGGGGTTACCTCAAACGACTAAGCTGCTATGAAGCAATGAAGTTCCGTACATACACTTTTTGGTCAGACTATAGTACCTACAGTCCAGTGTCCACCCATTACATGTAGGGAGATGAGGGGCTGCCCCCCCCAGACGAGGGACGAAGGGAAAGGTACCGAAAATTCGCGCGATGATTGGTTGATTTTGATTATGGTCGGTCTGGCTGGTCACGTGATGATTACTGGCGTGATTATTACGTGATGGCGAAGTACTGGCTAGCGATGCTGTTGACCAGAAAACTAGCTACGTACATTTTACATTTGCACTTGACTTGACTGAGAAGGTAGCTATGCCTACATGATACGAATAAATTCTACAAATTGCTGGACCCTGACAAAAAACAGGTTGTCTGATTTTAGCTACTACTCGCTGTACTCTTGATGCCGGAAACATGTTCTTTTCGCAATGAAATCACATCATTTTCTACTGTCTCAGGGTTCAGCGATTTTTGGACAGACTTTAGTAAATCAGCACAGGTAGATCCATTCCATGCACGTAACAGGGGGGAAGAATGGCCCTCAAATCTAGGAACCGGAGGAGGGTCCCTTAATGCTGAGTAAAACTAGGCCAAAATTGCACTTTTTTTATATTTCCAAAAAATTTACGGTATTTCCGGTCGAACCCCCCCAAAATTTTGACCGCATTACATGCATGGGTTAATCTTACTAATCGAATTACTTATTTACCCGATATTCAAAGAAATTAGAAAATTGTGTCGTTTCGTTTCACTGGTTTTAAAGTTTCATTAAAAGTCGAAACAAATAAAACAAACACCAAAATTCAACAAAATAAGCAAAAATTTTACTAGACTGACTACCAATTAACACTTTTTCAGCAAAAAAGAAATACTTAAAAGTATTCGACCAATAACTCACAAGTTACGATAACAGTGACAAAATCATCATAAAATGTGCAGTAAGAAGACCATAAACAATAGAAATATACAAAAAAGCAAAAATTCCCATCCGGAAATTCACAAAACAAGAACTCCTAACAACAATACGTGCAACCCAACCTAAAGCTGAAAATGAGTGAGTATGTAGCTACGGGGCTTTTTTAAGTGGATTTGGCAGATTAGAATTAAATCAAACTAAATTAATCTACTATTTAAATTGATTCAAATGCGTAGCCAGGGGGGGGTCGCGGGGGTCGCGACCCCCTCTTTTGGTCGAACCTGAGGAAATTGTCGATAAGGGTTCCCCCTTTGGTTTTTATCGCCCGGCCGAAAAAAATTTCTGATACGTCTCCAATTGACCAAATTTGGCCTAAAAATTAAAAAATTTCGAAATTTTGTTTAATAAGCATATTCATTCTTTTAATCCGGTGATAGTTGATTAATGTGCTCGTACTAAAGTCTACCAGAAATCGCTGAACCCTGCGACAAAACAGGTGGTGTGGTTTTTGTGACTAATCGTTGTACTCTCACTCTCAATGCCGGCAATTCACTTTTTTCGTCATGAAATCGCGTGTTTCTTTTTAGCTCAGGGTCAAGCATTTTTTGGTCAGACTTTACTATTGGCGACTAGCATGACTTGATTATGACTGAATTTCTGAATAAATCAGTCCGGTATGTTTAATCCGGAAAAAAGCGAATAAAGGGGGCTAACCTTTTGAGCAAACATTTACAATTTTTGCAAATAAAACGCGTTACCATTTACAGATAAAAAAAGCGTTTGCTATAATGACATGTACGCTATAATGACCCTACCCTACGTTGCAATGACATTGCAATTAAAAAACAAGTTGCACAAGTGACAGACCGTTTCAAATATCAAAAGGACATAATGGACTTATATAAAAAATTTTAACTAAAAACTATAAAATTTTAACCAAAAAGTAAAAAACTTAAATGGCCAAATCAAAGCAAAAAACGAAAAAAGTCCTAATGCCCTGATGAATACGATATATACAAACAAACATTTAACAACTATATAGGAAGCATTCCACCAATAAAATATATTAAAGAATTACGGGCAGTAAAACTGTACAATCTTGCAAGTCTTGCAACACAAAGGGTGATATTCACAAAAACTGTTTTAACTTTCACTTTCTGTATATAACGTCCTTTTGGACTCAAAATGCACAACTATAAGTGTAGCAATGTAACACTGACTGTATTAATTTCATTTCAACTTCATCTAGAAAAACGGGAACAAAAATAGAAATTTATAAAAACAAAAAATAAATTTCCTGCTGATAAAGAAAAGCCAGACCACTCCTCTCATATACATCAACAAGAATCACTCAAGGTGGCGCTCTGAGTAACTTCCAATAAATCAAATAGCTATAATTTTTTATTTCTTTTTGGTACGAATTTTTTTGCTAAAGTTCGATCAAGATAAACACCAGGCAAGTATTTTTGCAAAGTTTGATAAGTCCAGGAGCATTTTAGCAAATTTTATGACGGCACCAAAATTGAAATTTTTCAAAATTTGACTAAATTTTGAAACAATGTAGCTCAGCGGTGCCTCAATCAAATTTAACAATCAATAGCTTCAATTAAAGAAAATTATCTTGCCGAGGTGCCATTTTTGTCCAATTTTAGTTAGTAGTGACAAAGTTTTAGTTATTTTATTTTTTATCGAAAGTGACGTTTTAAAAAGCCTATCATATTAAGGCAAACCATAATAATAATAATTCAAGAAGTTCGGCACCTCCATATACATCTGGTCTAATTGTGTGCAAAGTTTCATTCGGATTGGTTTTCGCAGCTGACATTATTCTTCAAAAAATGAACTATATAGCCCAAATTCAGAAACCTGAAGTTTGCCTACACATACGTATTTTCCAAAAAATAGAGCTAATTTTTTAGTACTAAAATCCGTTGAGAAAAGTTTCAGAAGCCATAATATATTTAACAAAAAATTAAGTTGAAAAATAGCAGATTTTCTGTCAATGTTGCTCAATGTATTTAGGAAATTTTTTTGAAAGGTTTGCCTACACATACGACTGTTTAAAAAGTTGCAGCTAACATTTCGCTATACAAAACTATTTTAAAAAGTACCAAAAGCCATATAGAATTTTTTGGAATATCGATTTAAAGATTTTTTCCCATTGAAAAATTGGTTGAAATTTTAAGTTTAACAAAATTCAACGTTATGCACATCAAATGAAAGCTAATTTAATTTGAAACAACTTTTCTTCTTGAGTTAACCAATGAAAATTTGACTGAAAAACTTTATTGTCCAAATTCGGTTATTCAGAGCGCCACCTTAAGCGTTAATGTAGTTTTAATGTACATCAATTTTTATTAAGTAAGAAGTTTTAATTCATCACTAGTTGATTTGTGCGAAGATAAAGTTTTTTAATTGAAAAATTTTTGGCATTTATTGGCTTTAAAGCCATATGTTTTAAGGAATTTATTCAAGTCTGTACCCTGCATTATAGTCGTTAACTATACTTCACCTTAATGACACAGGGACACAGGCAAGGACACATTTTGGTCCCTCCAAAACTGAAGTATTTGCGCCCAGTTTTTCTAGAATTGCTTAGGGACAAAACGATACGAACAAGTATATGGACAAATAAGAATCGGACTTAAGGTGGTACTAACGAATGTGCAGTTTTTTAAAACTTTAAAAAAAATACTTTGATTTAGACGACATTTTTTCTAGAATACAGTCAGCAAGGAATTAATTTATACACATATAATGACAAATGAAGTTAGCGGGAGCATGTGAGAAATTTTTTGGATCAAGCCAAGCCAATAAGCCGAGCTAAACATTAGGAGAATGAAAATTTAACAGTTCCGGCCACTTTTCAAAGCTCATACGCTATAAATAAACACAAAACTGAATATGAATAAACTTTAGCAAAATTTGTAGACCCAAAATGAAAACTTTTGTAATTGCTTACATTTCTGCGTAGATATAAAACCTGAAAGTTGCGTGTGAATAGACACTTTTTACTTTGAAAACCTACATTTCTATTAATATTAAACAAATCAAAAAATCGTGCATTTTGGGTCTAGATAATCTATTTTTAAGCATTTGTGCCATTTTTCGCAAGCTTTTGTCGTTTAAACTCTTCAAAAAGTGGCCAGATTTGAAAGTGCTCAAAAACGCCATATTGGTACACTTTAACACGTGCCACATAAATCAATAATGGAGTTGTGAAATGAAAGTTCACATAAGTGTAGTAAAAAAGTAGCGCTTTTGAACGGTATAAAGGATGTGTTCTAAAATCAATTAATTATTGAATACTAGCTTGTCGAAAAACACTGCACATTATTGTTAATACCACCTTACGCCCGCTTCATTTGTTCTTAAGGGCATACGGACAGGGACGAAGACAAATCTGTTGCTGTGAAAAATTGGCCAAAAGGTTTTCGCTACTTTTTGCATACGCACTAGCTTATACTTCAACATTGCTCATGCAAAAACTTGTCACATTTGGTCAAACGGTTTTCGTGGAATTGCTTGAGGACACTATGCAAGGGACAACGACAAGGACGAGTATGAACCGGACTTGATAGTAACCCTAGTATCCCAGGATTTAGTTGAACATTAATAAAAAATTTATTAACAGTAAGTAGAATGTGCTTAATAAGGTGGCGGATAATAGAAGCTTCCAAATTGGTTGTACTGGTGCGGATGAACCTGCAACAAAAATACTTCTAATCCGAAACTGATTTAGCGGATTAAATTTAATGTGTGTTTAATTTAAATCCCGTGCGATGAATAGGCACCACTTTGGCGACCAGTTCATATGCTTTTTATGCTGTGCAACTGTGCAACCCTACATTGTGTGCTTACGTATGTGTAATAGTACGTAATTGCTATATTTGCTCTGCTCATATTGCCTGTTTAGTTTAGTTTATTTAGTATTTTGTTTCAATTTAAAAATCAACAATTTCAAAACTTGGAATAGAATTGTTACGCAATATTTTATTTATTACAGGTTACAAAGGTTTTGCAGGTTATGCAATATCTTGTTTATCTTAGCTTACACAGGTTTTGCAGGTTACGCAATATCTTATTTATTTTAGCTTACACAGGTTTTGCAGGTTACGCAATATCTTGTTTAGTAACCTAAAACTTTGTCACCTACCTGGTGCAAGCCAGCTCAAATTTTACGAAGCCGCAGATTCAGCTTCAGTGCATTGTATGTGCGATCTGTCATTCGGTTGGGTGGATTTATGCCTTTAGTCTTATTACTTTTTTCCAATACCACCACTAACAACATTTACCGTTTATTTTATTACGGCCTTTTTCCTATATATCTGCCACGTTCAATCTCTACACGGTTTCCATGGGTGTTTACAATTGATGTGCGCAAGTAAGTTAATTTTTCCTGAATGTGATCTAATCGCAATCTACTTCAATTCATATTATACTTTGATCTATTTCGCTTCAACTTTTACATTTTTTTATAATTTGATCACAAAACAAAAACAAATATTTACACATGCATAACAAATAGTTATTGCTATACAGAAAAAATTGTTATTTCTATAAGATTTTATACGCAGGTGTATGTTGCGAAATTTAACTAGTTACACACCATTCGTTAGAAGTAGTAGAAGTGTATAAAAAGAAAAACCAAACTACCGAATACTAAGTTTTGTTTCATTTAATTGTAACAAGCAAAGCCCAATGCAAAATGGGCACGAAGTATGAAACTTATAATATCACTCTGTGAAACAAAATCTGCTGCGCAGCAAATACTTTAATCATGATAATGAGAAGTTTTACTTATTGCCAGTTGTCATCTGTGAGACTGCAAGTCACCAAACTAACCAACTGTGCACCAAAATTAGTGAGTTTATAAAAAAGTTTTATTGATGTTTACAAAAACTCATAGTGCAAATTAACCCAATCATAGCTGTTTCAGCCCATGCCATTGCGAAAAATTGAGTAAGTGAAAAATTTGTGACGATCTGAAGAATGTGAAAACAAAAACTGGAGGTGAATATTTTGTTTATTTGAGAAATTCATGTCTATTTATACATGTATAATCCGTACATTCAAACGTTGGCGAGACTTCAGCATGTTTTCAATTGCACCAATATTATAACTGAATTTCATCCAGACGTCTATTCGATATGAAAATGAGCTTCAGTCAATTAAATTCTGTTGCCTATTCTTTATGTACGTAAATACATACCTGCACATCACCACAGCTAGGTACACAATGATCAGAACACTGAACAGACACACGTCGCGTACACACTCAGGTTCACAGATATCCGCACAATCACACAGATGACAACACGCAAAGACGCACACGTAACTCACTTAGTTACACATTATTTTTCCGACACCTCATTCTAAAGAAGCCTGCTGCGACGTGGCGCAGCATAAAAAGGTTGTTTATTTTAGTGATAAACTTTGAGATCGTGTCAAAAAAAATACTCCCCAATTTTAATCGTGTAGACGATCATTTACAGTTTTTTTAAAAATCGTGTTATGAGCCGGGTAAAATCGTGCAGGTTTTGAAAAATTTTGTACAAATCGCATCTACAATTATATTATTCACAATAGTTTCAAAACACTACTGAAAGTCATTGCACTGCATTGCATTGCAACTTGCATTGCTTCTTTACATATATAGCCTAGGTATATACATGTATACATATATTGACACACTGCTCATTAAACTGGCGCTTGGTTGAGATGTAATAACAAGCAGCAGTTTCATGCAAAAGTTGTCTGCTACTTTTATCACTTTCGCAAAGTTTGGACCTGTCGCCTTGCAATTTTATTTTTGATGCTGATTTCGCCAAGTTCAGTTGCCCTGCATACCTACATAGTACCTAGTATGTAAATTTACACATGTAACAATCGATTGCAATACGTGGTACACGATTCATTTTGGCTAAAACATCGGCTCAATCCTTGTTTTTTTGAGGGCCTAATCGTTAGGTTAGGTTAACATAATTTTTCATCTCACTTTCAACTTCACATTTTTTGACTACGCGACAGCATATGTAATTGTCACCTGTGAAAAAACGAAAAAAGTTTGGTATTTTGGTATTCGCAATTATCAAACAAAAAGTCTTTATGGTTTTAAATTTCATGGCCCATGTGAACAGACGTTAGTATGTATATCCAGCTTGCATATGATAGTTGGTATATACTTACTGGCAGTCAAAGCCAAATAAATTTAAGTTGTAACTTTAGGAACCTGTAACCAGAAACCAACTTTTTCGCTTAGTGGTCAATTTATCACCAGAACAATAAAGATATCAAAATACACACAAACTACGCTGCAAGAAGCAGCGTAAAGACCTGTCGGCATTGCGATGCCGACAGGAAAACGTGGGCAGCTATGTCTGAATACTTTTGGTGCAAAAAAATACACTAATTTAATCTAAGCTAATGATTTGAGGTTTTTACGAAACATTTACTTTATAATGGATTTCCATTTGGTGTACAGCTTGATTTTTATTAGCGTTAAATAGGCGAAATTTTAAATATAAAATATTGTAGACATTGTCAGGATAAAAATATTTTTACAGGTAATTTAATGTTTTAACTTTCAATTTCGTTACAGTTAGATGAAGTCTTAAATATAAAAAAATCACACACACAACTTGTCAGCTATAAAATGTTAGAGGTTTTTAAACTACTCAGTTTAGCTAACAGTGTAGTCACACAAATAAACCTGGATAGTATCGTTTAGACTTTGCCACCAAACCGTGTAGAAATGGTGTAGAACCAAAAAATGTAGCAATGGTGTAAAAATGATCGAGTACACGATTTTATTTTTGACACGGCTTCTTAACATTAGTTATTGCGCAAAGTGCAATGTATTTTTAGTGTTGAAGTCAATTTTTGGCAGTTTTTCAACTTAAGTTTTGTTGTTATATTTCATGCCTTACGATTGCTCCCATTGCCGTAAATCGTTTTCCAGTAGGAAATCGCTGCAGCAACATATGAAGATCAAGCACAATGCAGATGCAAAAACCTACAGCTGTTCAGAATGTGGCTACTCTACAACTTATCCGTACGCGCTCAAGAGGCACATCAAAATCAGGCACGGTACCAACGCAGGACTATCAGGTCAGTCAATTATTGAGAGCGGTCCATCAACAAGCAGCCATATGTATGTACCGCACCTGAGTTTTATGTGCCTCGTGAGCGCGTACGGATAAGTTGTAGACTGTAAAGTAGCCACATTCTGAACAGCTATAGGTTTGCGCCATGTGTGTTGTGCTTGATCTTCATATGTTGCTGCAGCGTCTTCATACTGGAAAACGATTTCTGGCAATGAGAGCAATCGTAAGGCATGAAAGATACCAACTTAAGTTGAAAAACCACCAAAAAATTTACTTCAACACTCAAAATACAGTGCCCTTTGCGCAATAACTAATACTGAGGAGCCGTGTCAAAACTAAAATCGTGTACTCGATTATTTGTTACACGATTTCTACCCAAAAGCTACACGGTTTGGTGGAAAAGTCTAAACGATACTATCCAGGTATACTACACGTTTTTGAAATAATATTTGTATTACTACATTGTTAGTGAAACTTAGTCGTTTAAAAACCACTAACAATTCATAGCTGACAAGTTGTGTGCAATTTTTTTCATATTTCAAGATTTTATCTAATTGTGACGAAACTGAAAGTTAAGACATTACATTACCTGTAAACAAATTTTTATCCTGACAATGTCTACAATATTTCATATTGTTGCATCGTTACAATCATCAGATTTAGTACTGATCAACTGATGAGTACAGTACATGTACCAAAACCCAATGCTAGTAAAAGTAGTATATAGCCTACACTGTCCCCTTTGTTTAAAATAATGAATTTCAAGTACAATTAGGTCGTCTGACCTGAAGCATTCCCCCTTTCGGCGTTGTAAATAGTTGGAGGTATGCGACTGGGTTGAATCATAAATCTTTGCTTTGATTAGGTTTCTTGTATTCCAAACTACCATTTTCTAACTCATAAGTTGCTGGACCCAAAAGTTTTACGATTTTGAAAGGTAGCAAATAAGTTGGCTTTCCTTTTGGCACTGAAAAGAGCTTGTGTGAAACGATGTCTCCGACTTTTAGATCAGGCGGTGCCAGGATCTTGATATAGTAGTGCTTTTGTAGTTATGTTGGGTAGGCGTTAAATTTTTGTTTTAAAAAAATCAAGCGACGCTTTTAACGGTTTTGTTGGGTTCAGTTTCAGTTCAATTCAGTTTCGCTTTAATTGGACGCCCAAACATCAACTTTGCTGGTGACGTGTTTGTCGCCTTGTGTGGAGAAGAACAATAAGCAGATAAGATTCCCGTTATTGCTACTGATAAGTCCTTTTTTCAATATAAACTGCTTGTAGACCGTCTTTCAGCACTATATTGAACCGTTCGACAAGTCCATTTGCTGGTGGATTGTAAACCGCTACCTTTATGTGTTTAATCTTTAATTGATGGCAGAAAGATTCGAACTCATAGCTGGTAAATTGTGTTATATTTGTAATAGCAAACTACTAGGTACCATAAAAATTCCGTCAAGTTGAATCACGCAATTTTTCCAAATAGATAGGTCTTCAAGTATTTGATAGTATGGTCGCATCTGGTTCGTTATCTTACTGCGATTGCGCCAGCCTTTTTGTGCAGTATGTAGTCACGCCTTGAAGCAATTTATCACTCTGTGTTATCAATCGTAACTCGTCAATAGATACCGCCGGATGCTCTTCAATCTTAGCAATAACATAGTCATCGTCGACTTCTGAATTTTCACCCGCCTCCTCACATGGATGTCTTGACAGATAATCAGCAGTTTCATTATTTACGTCTGTTTACGCGGCCCCCACAAGGGCCGCGTTTATACTATATTCGGAATCTCAGATTCCTATGTTAAAACGGGAAGGTCAAATTTCTAGTGTTGATTAACACTAGAAGGGGAGGTACCTCGCTCTTCTGCCACCTATTGCGCAAATACTAACCTAGGGAACTATCAAAAGATAGAGCTGCCGCAAATTGCAAAATATGCAGCTTCGAGACAATCGATCCGTCGAGCTTCAGATCAGTAATTGGTTGCTCAGTAGAACGCAAGACACAACCATTTGAGCCAACCGAGCTGACGAAATTTCTTAATTATACATAGCCGATAAATACACGTGGTGTGCAAGCAATTAATTAAATCAATAAAATACAGTATTTTTTTTCTTGAGGTGAAAAACGAATACCTATAGAAATCCATTCATATTGTATTTATGTTCGTTCCAAAGTTCGTGATTTGCAAAAAACGCTAGCAGAACTTTCAATAGTAAAAGTAAACATCTCCTTCTCAGAGGTCTCATAGTGTAGTGATTTCTGAATCCTGGGATCCAAGTTCAAATCTCGGCGAGACTTGACTTTTTAAAAAGCACACATACATTTTTTACTTCAAAAATTGGGCAACAATTCACATTTGTATTCACATTCACAAAATTGTATTTCTAGTTGGTTTGGGTTTTTTTGAAGACAAATGAACTTTTGAGACTTGAGAGAACCAAATACATTTAGTCATTTGAGCTGCATCAAAATCGTCGCAAAAGTAGTAAATTTTACAGATTTCAAAACTTTGCCAAGGCAATAAGGCATGCTTATAGTTTTATTCAATAGTCATCATATTATTAACAGAAATGCATACGATGAAGTCATTATTTCTTCAGTCACATTTGCAAATATTTTCAGTATACCATCAAAGAGACAAAGTTAAAAATACAAATGGCAAGAAGTAACACTAACATTTTTATTCCAAGATCTCGATGCCTTCATCATATTGAAAGCAATAAAATAAAGCTTAGTTTGAGTTTTTGCAATGTAGCGTCAAATATTTTTTGGACTCAAACAAGGTTCAAATTAGTATATAATTAAAGAATGTATTTCGCTGTTTTGCAAACACGTTCATTCATACCATTTCACATTACAAAATAATCATTACAATATACAGTTGCAGAAATATAAATCCTGCAGTTCGTTGCTGACTTAAATTATTTCAGGAACCAAAAATATAATTTAAATTAAGCCTATACTGCATTTTTCTAAATCTTCAAATTTCGACTAGGATTCGATCTATCACTGATACACTAGGATTCATACTTTGGTTGTAATTGTAGTTCCTACTCTGCTACCACCATTAGCCGAATTCCTCCGCCATTCCACCGTATACAATCCCGAATTTCTTTGGTTTTTAATGACTCTGAAGTGAAAATTATCCAAAAGATTCGCAATTATTGCAGATATTTATAGCAAAACTAAATGGCTGGCTCGCCTGTCTATCGAATCTTTGCCAATCTAACCTAAAAACCGAGACCAAGTAAAGGTGACCCATGGATAGGTAACCCACGGATTTAGAGTGTCGGGCTCATTTCCCTTAAAAGCCCTAGAGCGTTAGTGGTGCCACTTCAAGAGCTACTACATTCGTACATTCGTGGAGGTGGGGCAGCCCCTCAAGGCATAATGCCCTACACGGACCCCTGTTCCCTTTCCTTGTTATTGTGGTACCCTTATACCGACCAAATCCGGATGACTGCTGGGTCGGCAGGAGCAATGTGGCCCTATGTTTTGCTCACTCCAACCTTCAGATTAGAAATCAAACGCCGCAAGCACTAGGTCGCACTGAACAAGACGAGACGACAACACTTACTTCCAATTTTCCAAGCCAGACACTATGACTATTCGTATTAAAACAATAACAGTTGTTTATTGGCACGAATTCAATCTTGCAACAACTAAAAAAAATCTGACGGTTAGACTACATTGCAAAATAGTCTGGTTTTTTCAAAAGTGGTATAGTCTTTCATATTACGTTAAACTTTTTAACTTTTGTTTAACTGCACTAAAAAGGTGTATTATGTATTGCAAACCTTCAATTTTATATGCAATGTCTTACTCTTTTGAGCTCCCGGAAAGGGATTTCGGAACAACTCAGTCCACGGTGAGATGAGTGGCGAAGGTGTGAACACTGTTATGCCTGCCATTTCTTGCTGTTGTGGAACTCAACAAATGACTACTAAAGGTTTGGAAAATTTGAATCGGTGGTATAATAGTGAGCGTGAACATTAAAAAAAATCGCAAAAATTTACCATTTACAAGAACTACTATAATATTGAACCAAAGATGTTGGAATTTCGTCATAAAATTTGCTAAGTGCCCCCAGAGCTCTCCGACTTTACAGAAATACTTGCCTGGTGTGTATCTTGGGCGCGAATAAGGAAAAAACTTCGTATCAGCAAAAAAACAAAAATTATAGTAATTTGACTTAGTGGAAGTTACTCAGAGCGCCCCCTTAATACCGTACCTATTGATTATTTTGACGATACTTTGGAATTATTGTAATTAAAAGAACAGTATATATGTTTGCACTCAGAATGATTCAATTATATAATACTAAAAACATATCACTATTAAGAACCATATTTGTTCTAAAACGTGTTGATACACAAAACAAATATCTACACAAATACAAAAAAAGACATACTAATACTTATACTTTTTCAAAATCAAGTGTGAGTTTTCAGTCAAATAAGTAATTTTTGTGTTAGAGCAACGTATGAGTTAGAAAATGCCTGACTCTGATGTGCCTCTTGAGCGCGTACGGATCAGTTGTAGAGTTGCCACATTCTGAACAGCTGTAGGTTTGCGCATCTGCGTTGTGCTTGATCTTCATATGTTGCTGCAGCGTTTTCTTACTGGAAAACGATTTCTGGCAATGGGAGCAATCGTAAGGCATGAAATCAAAACTTAAGTTGAAAAACTAAAAATATAATATGAATTAAAATGAATTTTGACTGTATCACGTTCAGGCAAATGCACTTACTTGCATGGCGACCACTTATGGAAACCGCGTAGAGTGTGATCGTAGAATGGCGGGTATATAGGATAGAAGGCCGCGATACGATAGATGGTTGTTAGTACTGGTATTGTAAACAAGTAAAATATCAATGTCAATGCACCAGTCAGAGCGACCGAATGACAGCTCGAACAGAAAATAAACTAGAAGCCGAATCTGTGGCTTGCTAAAATTTGAGCTGCACAACCGTGCATCAGGTAGTGGTAACGACGTTTTATGTTACTAAACAAAGATATTGCGTAACAATACAAATTTGTAAAAATTACGTATAAACTAAGGCTTCTATTTCCAAAAGTTTTAAATTGCTGATTAAATTGAAACAAAATGCTAGACTAAACAAAAATGCCAATATTACCAAACATAGCTATTACGTACTATTACACATACGTAAGCACACAATGAAGGGTTGCACAGCATAAAAAGCATGTGAACTTGTCGCCAAAGTGGTACCTATTCATCACCCGTGCTACATAAATAAAAATAAATAAAACAAATAAATAAAATAAATTCGTACAAAATAATTTTAAGTTTAATAATATTTTTAATAAGTTTTAATAATAATAAGTTTCAAACCACATGATTAAATTTAAAATCCATCCTATCATAATATTATATTCTCATTCCCCCTATATAAGTCAACCGCACCTGGTTATAATACACATAGGCTGTAGGCGGCGGTGCGTTTGGGTCGATGGGCGCTGCGGGCAGGGGTGCGGGCTGGGAGACGATATGTGTGACAGTGGGGGGCACCATGAGGGTGGGGGGCATGTCGGAGGGCGGGGCCGCGGGAAGGGGGGCCAGGGGGGGCTGCATGCCTTCTGCTGTCAGCCGACGCTTGCCGCCAGGGAGGAAACTGAAAAAAACTCGAGTTGAGCAATTGTTTTTTTAAAGCTTAAGAAATAAAACTCAACGCGGCTCTACATTTTTTATCCTATTCTAAGTTTGTGAATGTTTTTTAAAGAAAACTTTTCTTATCAAAAATATTATGATTTAATCCTTTTAATGAAAACGCTTCCTATCAAAAATATTATGATTTAATCCTTTTAATGAAAACGCTTCCTATCAAAAATATTATGAGATTGGCATACCTTACCTTTACCTACCTTACTTACCATTAATCTCAACCGAGAAACTTTTGCGTTTTTAAACATAGTATAGAAACCACTGTAAAATTTTTTGCTTATTATAAACATTAATTTCAATCATGGAGAAGTTTAACTAATTTTTCAGCAAAACAGAATTTTTTTATCACAGAATTAGGCGTAGATTATTCCATAAAGTGAGTGAGAAGTTTTTGCTTCTTGGTCTAGCAGAGAAATTAGACAATTAAAAAAACTCAACGCCGGTTATTATATAAGGCTCGATTCATACTTACAGCCGTATGTCCGTTCACCCGGTAAAATTACGAAAAAAATCACGCCACAAACCGATCTAATAATACCTGTAAGGCTGTAAGTATGAATGTATGAGCATGAGTATGTAAGTATGAGCCTCAATCTAATAATACCCTATTAGTGACGTGATTACTGACGTAATTTTCCCGGCTATACGGACATAAGGCTGTAAGTATGAATCGAGCCTAAGTCCCTTGTACTTACTCTCTAGCATCGGCATGGCGTTTTTTGGATGACCCAGTCACCGTTTTGCTAAACTTCAAATGCCACTCGTAGTGATCTTGGAGTCTGAAACAAAACACGCAAGCCATAAAGGCCGTTGTCTTTCAGATCCAGCTAATTCAGACCGTCTGAATGACTGCTCCAGATGAGTTTTGCGTAAATAAACCAAAGCCATCGATAAAGCGGCTTAGATTAGATTTATCTGACCAAAGTCTGACCAGAAACTGCTTAACCCTGAAACAAAACAGGTGGCGTGATTTTGTTGACTAGTCGCTGTACTCTTGATGCTTGTAATTCGCTCTTTTCGTAACGAAATGAAATCGCGTGTTTCTTTGGTTTTTGGTCCAGTTTTTTTATAGTCTAGTCTTAATCTAGTTCGCGTGTTTCTTTGGTTTTTGGTCAGACTTTAGGTGAAAAATGTATTGCGTCAATAAAGTCCGGTTCGTAGTCATCCTTATCGCTGTCCCTGCCTTTTCATTCTTTCTTCTTTCAATTCTTCATATGCAGAAGCTCACCAAAGTTTGTGCTTGTCTTTGCCTCAAGTTTATTTTGTCTCAGTGTGCAACATTATTTGTAAGACTTTATCCATCATAATAGCAACTAACTCGTCCACATTTCGTCCCAAATCCTCCAGGAATTCCAGCTTTCTCTGGGAAAAGGCCAATTTGTCCAACGAATTGATGGGCGCCTTGATGGCCCGGTCCAGCGCCACCAGCACGTCGTCGTGGCTCAGAGGCTGACAGCCGTGGAATGCCATCTCCAGCAGTTGCAGATATAACTGCACATTGCTCTGAAATATTAACAGATTTATCAGGGTCGATTCATACTTGCAGCCGTATGTCCATTCAGACGTGAAAACTGCAAAATCACTAGAAAGAAACGCACTGAATACCGAATGTCAGAGAGTTAGTACTGAATAAGCCGAATACTGAGTCCCGAATACCGACGCATACTTGCAGCCCTATTAGTCATTTCTGGTTGTTTTGCCGACTGAAAGAAAAAACAGCTACAACTATGAACCGAGGCTAACAGCTAACGCAACGATATGTATATTATATCCATCTTGGCAAGGCAAGGGCAGGAAAACATGCATGCTACACTAGCTTGTTTTTTTTAAGTACGAGTTCTACTTTTGCTGTTCAGCAGTAAAAAACCGGTATTGTAAAAAAACTATTTGAAATCTTATCTGATCATCTACATTTTTATATTTAAAACCTCTAAGGTGGCGCTCTGAATAACCGACTTTATGCGATAAAAATTTTCACGTAAGTTTTCGTTAATTAACTCAAGAAGAAAAGTTGTTCCAAATTAAATTAGCTTTCATTTTATGTATATAACGTCAATTTTTGTTCAACTTAGAATTTTTAACCTATTTTTCAATGGGAAAAATTTTTTAAATCGATATACCAAAAAATTCTATATGGCTTTTGGTATTTTTTGTAACAGATCTATGTAGCTAATTGCTAGTTGCAACTTTTCAAAAAGTCGTTTGTGTAGGCAAACCTTTCTAAAAAAAATTCAAAATACGCTGACCAACATTGACAAAATACACTATTTTTCAAACTAATTTTTCGTTAGCTACTTTTTGGCTTACGGGTTAACGGTAACGGGTTTTAGTACAAAAAAATTCGCTCTATTTTTTGGAAAAAACGTATGTGTAGGCAAACTTTAGATTTCTGAAATTGGGCTATAGCGTACATTTTTTAAGATTACTGACAGCTGCTAAAACCGATCTGCATGAAACTTTACAAACTGTTAGAACAGATGTATATGGAGGCGCCGAACATCTTGAATTGTAACTATTATAATTTGGCTCAATATGATCGGCATTTTAAAACGTCACTTTTGATAGCAATTAAAATGACTAAAAATTTATCGCCGGCAACAAAAATTCGACAAAGATGGCACCTCGGCAAGATAGTTGTCTATAATTTAAGCTATAAATTGTTAAATTTGGTTGAGGCACCATTGAGCTACGTCATTTCAAAAAATAGTCAAATTTTTCAAAATTTCAATTTTGATACAGTCATAAAATTTGCTAGAATGTTCCGAGACTCATCAAACTTTGCAAAAATGCTTGCCTGGTGTTCATCCAATGGCGTTTAAGCAAAAAAGTTCGTATCAGCAAAAAACAAAAAATTATAGCAATTTGATTTATTGGAAGTTACTCAGAGCGCCCCCTTAAGTACACCAAAAAATTACTAGCAACCAACCTGATCTCGCTCTATCGCATCCAACAGAATTTTTTCTGCCAGTCTTCTGTTCTGCTTAACCTAAGCGTAAATATTCCACAAATAATAATCAATAATATTAAAGTTAATTAAAATAACAAGTTAAGTTAGTTTGACTGAAAATAGTTTCATCAAGTAAGATTACAGAACATGTATTCTTTTTACGAATTCATCGTATAGTCCACCCTCCACATAAACTGTAGTTACCACAAGACAGTGACGGTCGCTATCAGTTATTAAGTTTACTATTAAACCTAAGTAGTCATCAAAGGTCAAAAGTAGGGTTAAAAACGTTCACACGTTTAAAAAAATTGGCCAGAAAAAGTTTTGAATTTAGAAGAGCTTTATCCAAAATTATTGTATTTAGCCGAATTGTTAAATTTGTTCGCATAAATCTCCCTTACAGATGCTTACCAGTGGCTTAAGGAAAGAATAACTTTACCCATGGAAAATTCGGAGTATAAGGGGTATCTTGAAGTGGGTGATCACAGAAGAAAAATAAGACATCTAAGCCAAAACAAGATATCTGTCGTACAACAGGTACAAAAGATCTTACGATCACACACTTGAAGAATTCCAGCATAAGACTCTTAGGGTGGATTTCACAAAGGTGGTTTTACTAAACCATTGGTTTTACGTACGTTTTGCATGATTTGCACGTAATTTCATTACGAAATATCGAATGATTCGTTACGAATTTCGTAGATTTTCTTAAACCATTGGTTTAGCTCAGTTGAAATTTCAGCAGAACAAAGACCTGCTGCGCTGCAGGTTTAAAATTTTAACTGAGTTAAACCAATGGTTTAAGAAAATCTACAAAATTCGTAACGAATCATTCGATATTTCGTAATGAAATTATGTGCTAATCATGCAAAACGTACGTAAAACCAATGGTTTAGTAAAACCACCTTTGTGAAATCCACCCTTAAACGTAGCCCTATTATAAGTTACCTTATCCACAAATCGCGCATATTTGATAGCATAAAACGAGGCCACGTGCGGCAGGGTGGATTTTTGCCGAATGAGACTTTCGAACATTTTTCCAATTTCCGTGTAGTCTGGCTTTTCGCTGGGTTCACAGTTTTTCTCTATATCCCGTCGTTCCAGACCAATCAGACGCAGCTCTATGCAGACTAAGCCTGGAACGCTTGAGGCGAATTCCCGTAAAACCAGTTTGGCATTGGAATAGTGGCCTGAAAATATAATATGCAAATTAGACAGTTTGGGCTCTGGCAAATATTATGCACATTAGATTTGGCAAAAATATGCAAAAATCAGGTAACCAAAACTGGATACAATTCATAGTTCAGTTGTGGCTTGCAAAAAGTATCGAGCTTGAATGCGAAAAATAAAGTAAATACAAAAATTTCTGCAAAGTTTTGAAAAAAAATTGCTTATGCAGACTGTCGAAATCGATACAACGACTGATTCAGACGCATATGGCCTGATTCAGACACCGCGGCGGTCTGAAAAAATAGAAAAAGGTCTGTTTTATGAACAAAGCCAAAACAACAAGCTGAAAACCGCCATCGGATCCCAAGATGTTCCATTGCACATCAGAGATCTAGAATTTCCTTCGACCACAAAAGATTCTAATATTATGACCATCAAAACTAAGCGCAAAATAAGGTCGAGAAAATTTAGACTTTGTTGCAAAAAAAGACTAATTATTCTAGGAGTGTTTTACATCGCAATAAAGGTCTATACACTTGTATGTCACAACTAAAAAATGAATCGATCATGCTACAAAAACTAAATACCACAGATTGCGTTAATTTTGTTGGAATGTTGGCCAAACTTTGAAAAACTTTTCTACAAAAACTCAAAAAACTCATACCTATTCGACAAAATTAACGCAATCTATCACAACAGTCTAGAAAAAAACAAAATTTATTCAGCATTTTAAATCTTCAGTGGGCTAGCAGCTTCATAGAAGAAAGGAATGCACGAACGTACGTGACCTAAAAAGTCAATAATTCACACAAATTGACGCTCTGGGAATAAAAAACTCAAACAAAAACATGACCGCTTAAAGAAATAAAAAAATGACAATCGACAATAATTTGACGCACTACCGAGAGATAATTGAAGACAGCATTTTTTGCCGAAATTTATTTCAGGGGTCATTCGAAGGTTCATTTCATACAGCCGGATGTCCGTTTAGTATGCAAATTAATGAAATACGTCGTTGAGTAGAGGGCAGGGACGGCAAGTCTCGGGTTTACCACCACCAAAACCAGCCTGGTTTCGGCTTTGCACAAAAACTGACTAGAGGGTCACAAACACTTGCCAGAATTCACAAAAGATATTTGTCTAACTTCAAAATCAGTCTAAAACACTTTTTCCAATCAAATAAGAACATCATAAAATTCTATAAGTATTCCATATGACCACATAACAAGTGTTGTACATGCGAAATAGGGCATACGAGGCTTGGGGACTGTGGTGTAGTGGTTAGCATTCTTGACGTCGACGCAAGCGGCCCGGGTTCAAATCCCAGCACCTCCATTTCTTTCTTTCCTTTGAAATTAGGGTAACCATTGTTCTCAACAATTAAGTTCACCAATAGCGCTCAGAATAAACATCTTTTGTGAATATCGGCCATCTATAAAACCAGTCTACAGCAATTCCAGTCTCACCCCTGCCCTCTTCAAAAGCCGACCAAGCCAGCCACGGATTTGGTTTACGCGGAAGATGGGTGTAACAGGCTCGCTGGTAGATTTCCCGTGCAGCCACGTGGTCTACCGATTCCATGTAGCGAGCATACTGAAACAGACACACGGTAAATAGGGAGATGGAGAGGGAGGATCTCCAAAATGTGGGCAAATTTTTATAAAGATGACACTTTATTTTACAAAATTTAGGGTATTTTTGGTCGATCAAGGGGGAAGGGTTTCCAAAATTTGGCCGAAGAGGCCTCCCAAAATTTTGATCCCGTTATATAATATGCTGAAACTCAAGCTTATTCGTTTCAAACCGAGAAGTTTCACATAGTATCATCATAAAAGCAATAATTGTATAGCTTTGTAAGTGGCAGAAAACCGACTAAGTAGAAATAACACAAAAGAAGGTAAACACAGCAGCAATCGTAAAAAACACCCTGCTAGTGCTGCCCACAACAGCCTAGTATATTCTTAACCCAGTTAATCCATTTTAACGCACAATAATCCACTAAATCTGCCTACCTTAATCCAAATATCCTCATACATGGCACAGGCAATAAGACTGCGCTCAAACAGAACTCCTATTCTTCTTTTATCGCCCTGTTCGATTTCAAAGTCCAAATAACTGCGCCAATTCTTCAACTGCGCCCTTTCTAGCGGTTTCACATGGAAATATGGACGTTTAATCTAAAACAAAAAACACCTGCGTACTATATCGAACATAGAAGGCGGCATTGTGGTTTTCATACTCTTGCCATCATACATAACGGTTGCTTAAGTACGTATATACATAATATTTACCCCAATCCCTCCAGCCAATGGTGACTAGCGAGGAATTTGAAGTACTTTGTAATATTACTGAGGGAGGTAAATGGAAGCAATTAGGCAGGGACAAATAATAATAAGTAGTTTAATAATAAGTTTTTAGAACGTTTTCTAGTTTTTCTTACATTCTCGTGACACTCATCCGAGCTCTAGATTTATAAGGTTGTTCCCTCCACATACACCCTTATACAGGTATATACGTATGAGTCATTTCCAAAACATTGTACCTACAATCCAAAACCAGGCCGTATAGTTGACTTAACCGAATGCCATCTGAACTGACCGCATCTTCAAAGGACCACCGCTTGCTGACTTCTCGCTCCGTGTCCAAGTGAACGCGTCTCCGCTTGTCAATGGCCAGTAGTCGGAATAGTTTTAAGGCTTCGGGGGAAAGCTAAAGCAAGCAGACAATATGTTCTGTCAAAGTCCTAAATTTTTTCCATCGGCCTTTGTTAGCGTTTCCTTTCTTTTAGTTTCTTTTTTTCATTATTATTACCCGGAGTGCCTTAACAATAAGTCAAGTAAAACCTTCTCCTTTGTTTGATTTTATAACATAATCTTTGATTTGCTCTTTCTGTGAACTCTGGAATTGTGATTATTAAAAAGATAATATACAGTGAGTGTCTGACCAGAAATTGCTGAACTCTGAGACAAAACAGGTGGCGTGATTATTGTGACCACTCGCTGTGTACTCTTGATGCACGCAAATCGTTCTTTTCGTAATGAAATCGTGCTTATCTATTCTCAGGATCCAGCAATTTTTGGCCAGACCAGTCTAAAACGTTCGACAAACCTCTCTTCGGATGTCTCCATTTTGATTTCCGTAACTGCTCTGCAAAGCCTCTAAGCCATTTTCTTCTAGATCAGCTGCAATACAAAAAATTAAGATACTTTTAGTCTGTAAAAAATAACAAAAAATGCCCAGTTCAATTTACATGAGTGCTTTAAAGTGAAAATGGAATACTGATTTCTGAGCACTCACATTTTTTCTGTCGGCATCGCAATTTTGACATTTTCATTAATGGACAGTCGAACTTTTGTTATTCTAGCCGGCGTAATTGTCAAAATTTGTTATGTTAGTCGTCAAGTTTGATGTGCTATATATACACACGGCCAGTAGCGTAGCCAGGAAACAATTTCGAGGGGGAATGACTTTTTAATGTTTTTCAAAGGTGTTAAAACGCACTTAATTGAAATTTTAAAGTAAAAAACGACACATTTAAAACAGCTAAAACGACATACTAAACTTCTTGGTTGGCCACCCAGCAACTGAATGACAGAAACGTAGACGCAGTCACGAAAATTGTAAGGCGACAGGCATAAACTTTGCGAAAGTGATAAAGGCAGCAGAAAATTTTGCATAAGATTGCTGCTTGTTTCAACTTTTAATCACCAATCAATTTTTTCCAAACACCTAACATGTTTTAAACCAAAACAATTCACATTTACGACTCTATTACTCATTCATAAAAGCTTTCTCGGCAGTCCTAGGTCGTGAAGTGCATTTTTAACAGAACAGCTTACCTTTAATGACAAACAAGGTGTCGCCTTTTTCCGTCAATTTACGTTCCACGTCTTCGGAGAGATCGGAATATTCTTCCTCCGTCAAAACTTCCCGTGGATCCCTCGTGTTCAGTAATTCTTGGACCCTACAGTGTTAGAGGAACAATTCTTAAGAAAAGCAAAACCTCCGTCGGACAGACACTTCTGCCTCAATGTATTTTCATCACCTGTCTGACAAGCGCTATTCGCATGAGTGTAAAGTTGCTTTAAAACAGATATTAATAGTACTAAATATATTTGAACATATAGACTGCATATAATGAAATTTTCATTCCATGCGCAGTCTAAAAAAACCTGAAAAAAACAACCTCAGAAACCTGAAAGAACCTGAAAATGAAATCCTGAGAAAGTAGAAGAAAATTAAAAATATGTTATAGTACACAGTAGACAAAATCGGTCGGTGGAAGGCATAAAAGCAGTCTTAGCTCAATCTTGCTAAACGGAGTCCAAAGGCAACATTCCAACCTATGTACCCCGAGTACAATGTTTCGTCACGCTATTCTATTTTACTGAAATAGAGCGTCTTAGACTGGTTTCAGCGTTAGACCGGCTTCATGCATTCCACCCCATCCACACCTGTGACCATCAATAAACCACGAAGTGTCATTTTTTTATCCCATGGCCATAAATTGACAAATAAAAAACACCTGTCTTACTTTTCAAAATGAATACTATACATGAGAGTGGGCACAGCCAGAAGACGATCATAAATTTTGAGCACATTTTTCACATTTCCCAATTCCTTTTCCCAATTAATGAAATCCTCCCACAGTCGGTCTGAGCGAAATTCCAAGCCCGCAGCCTCTATTGAATTTTCATAAACACTAAAATATAATTTTGACGTTAGCACGGACGGTCGATTTATAGGACTTTAAGTTCAGACTTCAGCCATATAGTTGATCTGCAAGATCAAAAAAAATCACGTTTTAATGCTTTTCAATATTTTTCACACCGGCATATTTTTGGCCGATCGGGGGGCGAGGCCCTTAAAATTTGAAAATAGAGGCTGAAGCCTAATCTAAGGGCAAATAAGCCAAACCGGAAAATCTGCAACCGTCAAAACTGCCATACAACAGGTACAAAAGATAATCCCTTCAGTGGTCTTCACCCACTTTAAGACTTCCGGCGTTCTTGCGGTTAAACTAAACTCCACGAAAAATTAGGAGTCCCGACTCTAACAGCTCAAATGACAACCAGTAACCCATCTTAAATAGGGCGCTCATGGTGCTCATCATTTAAGGAAACAGCATCAGGGGCGGTCCCATGTGGGGGGGAAGGTAGGGCTGAAATCCAGAACGTGTATCCCCCCCAAGTCTGATGGCTAATTTTTAAAACGGAGTTAACGGATGACCCTAAAATTTGTTTTTTCGACTTGATCTATAAAACCAAATATAATTTGCTACACAAAATGTTTATGGCACCCCGATTTTGCCAAACTTTGTCAACCATCTTAACTCTGAGACTGGCTATTAGTAGTAGGGATGGACCGAAAATTCGGTATTTGGTATTCGGTATTCGGTACCGAAAAGTAAATTTTCGGCCGAATACCGAATAATTAGGAAATCAAGGAGATTCTAAATCAATGAACGTTTAGAATTAGAACTAATGTTATTAATCCTGCAATCAGCACTACACTTCGAACTGAAATGCACCCAAAAAACATGAAAGCTGTACATTAGCTAATGCAGATACTTGTATTAATTTTTCATGGATGCTTAAGCTTTTTTGCTCTCAAAACTAGATTCTGACACGCCGTACTGTGCGGCGTCTTATCGCACTTTATGGCCCAGCTTACACTTATACACTACCCAACTTCATACATAGAATCAAGAGTACACAATAGGAAGAGTATAACACTCTCCCTATTATGACTGGAAGCTTGCGTCCAATGCGGGACGCAAAATAGGCCTTTTATGTACGGTTTTGAGGGGGGGCACCCACCCACCCCTAAAAACCATACATAAAAGGCCTGTTTTGCGCTCCGCATTGGACGTAAGCTGCCAGTCATAATAGGAAGAGTGTCATACTCTTCGTATTATGTGCCTTCGATATCGATAGCGTTTGCACTTTGGCTACGAAGTTGAAGTATTATACGCCGACATGAAATACCTGCGTATTTTTCTTTCAGCGCTATCACTGTCTGAAATGTAGTCTTTATAAAATTCAATATAGCCTAGCCAAATGTCCACGCTCAAAGGAATGGCCCGCACACCGCGTTCGTACACCTGAAGAAGTCCGCAAAAAAAAATTAAAAAAGTTTACAACCATTTCGGCCCGTTTCAAAAGCTATATTTCGCTGCACACTATCCGTTTGGACACTTGGTGCAGAAAATACAGTTTTTAAAACAGAATTTATATTATTGCAAAACTTATACAGTCTAACGGCCATGCTATGTGCAGTAAAAAACTGTAGAAATGTAACACAAAAATGCATTTTTTATAAAAATTTACACAAAACTTAATTTATTCATTTATGCTAAGCACTAGGCAGTTAGACCACATAAAGTTTACACATAAGTCTAACAAAAACTAGAAGTTTAAATTTAAAATATTCAGGCTTCTATAGTTTTTTCTTCACTTCTTCTTTCGTTGAATCCTGGCAAGGAGAGGGCAGGAGAGCATTCGAAAAAAGCGGGACTTGTTTTGCTATTTTATTTAGTCCTTATATATAATATACACCACACAAAATTTCCAGTCTTTTTAGTGTACCTATTCCGTTATAAGCAGCAGATGAACTAAAACTCCTGTATAGGTGTCTTGTGACTGTTAAGCCCGGTTCATAAGGTTTCTCCTTGACCCTACCATTTTGTACACAAGCAATGTCAAGTAAAGTACGTCAAAAGAACCAATTTTATGTACAATGAAAGAATTGGCGTCAAGTTCAGTTCATAAACCGTATACACATGAAATTAGATGTTATCAATGATACACAATAGCAGAACGAAAATTGCTTTTGTGCCTGTTTCTGTAGTCTTGAAGACAAGTATAAACCGGGCTTAAAAGAACGAGCTTACGGAATTTATATAGGGATAGGCCAGGGTAACCCTTAAAATCGACAGAGGTGCTTCTAAAACTACGCGATACAGATTAAATCATCTCTGTGTTATATCTCGAGTTATATATATACGTTATTCTACACAGGATGATCAAAACTGCAAAGACTTTATGTACATACCTTACTGTATGTACCGTATGTACCGTACTGTGTGTACCGTACTTTATGTGCCGTACTGTACCTTGATTTAGCGGACCAAACATATGCTGATTTGTTTCTTTGATAAGTACTTTATAATAATTTACAAATAGACTTCAATAATAACAAGTCCAATTCCATAACCTCTATTTCTAAATACTAACTGAGCACTAAACTTTCTTAACTGGACTTGGACAAGTATCACAAAGTATTTGTACTTGTTTTACCTCGAAAGTCTTTTTTCAATAACTTAGGGCGCATTATAGTCACCTTTCGCGCAATCGAATTAGTATTTTGTCTTTTCAGTAATTTCACAAATCCAATATCCAACCTCTATTGATATCTCTCTTGAGTGTACCAGACAGTGTTCAGTCATTACCCCATATATATACTAAGAACATGTTTACGCTGACATGCAACGTGTGGACATTTATTACACAGTACAATACCAGTTTAGAACACAAGCTATATATTCGCACAGTTTGATTATTACAGTTCGTTTTGATTATAATTGCATATATTATTATAAATGATGCTATTCTATGAAAAAGTTCTGACTCTGGCATTTCAGTCAAAAGGCCGTCACATAGGAAGCCGACAGTAACCTGGAAAAATATATCACAACATCCCACAAATGGCTAATGAAACTCTCATCACGGAATAAAAGATATATAAAACTCTCCCCTGCATCATGCATGAAGACAGTCTTACTATAAGAGCGATAGGGGTCCCCTCCATATATGTACACGGGCACGGGTTCCGGGGGAGGCTTGTCCCACATTTTTTTTTGGGGGGGGGGGGCTTGTCACAACGTTTCGGGGGCTTAAACTACTAACAACGCAAAAAGTTCCTATTTTTGACTAAAAATGGAAAATTTTTCGCAAAATTTTATATTTTTAGCGTTTTTTAGACGGTGGGGTGTCACTTCTCCACCTAGTCCCCCCTTCAGACAAAAACTGCTCCCCATTTCCTAATAACACAGAATAGTTATTAAAAAGTAATTCTTAAATACTTAAAAAGTCAACACAATACACATATTCAGTTTTTTTAGCGAAATGAACATATTAAGACTGCCTTTATGCATCTAAACTTTATGTTCAATACTTCTATATTTACATGTAGACCCCCTTTAACCGGCAAAATGTAAAAATGCTAGCCAACGAACGCCAATACACACAAAAATAATGTATCGAAAAATCAATACGTCGTTTGAGTTTGAATATAAATTACACAATTTAGCTTTGCCTAATTGACTTCTCGTCCCTCAATTAACCAATTGGCAATTAACCAATCAATCAACAATCAAAGTTTTAAGCCTTTTTTTCAGCGTACAATTTGAATGGCGCAAAAAAATTTAAACTCACCCGAAGACCTTGGGGGGGGGGATGGCTACGTGTTATATATAACTACATATATTATGTGTATAAAATTTTACACAACCGTCACACATACATACATATATAAGTTAAATAAGAAATGATTATAGAAGCAAAGAAGAGTGATGATAAGCCGCAAAAAACTGATAAAACCAACTTCTAATATAGTCCACCTGTGTGTGTCTTAAATTGTACAGGCTTCACATAAATTAACAACCAATATTTAAAAAATCACTCGACAATATTATCCATTGTCCTGCAGTTACAAAAAACCAAAATGTCTCACTTGATTAGCTTTGTCCCAATGTTTATGTCTTCTTTCTACCTCAGCATATTTTTTCCAATATCCATAACAATATGGATATCTTGCTAAAAATGCGTCATATGCCTCTCGACATTTCTTCGTTTCATCCTGAAATACATAAGAAGGCTGCTGGTGCTGAGGTATATATTTATATACAAAAGCCTGGACAAAACTGAAAACTTCCGACACAATATTCACTAAAAATTATTTAATATTAACACCATATACTGCTCAGAATACAATTAGCTTATAGAACAGCTTAGAAGTAGAATGAATATCAAGTCAACTCCAGGTTACAGGTATGTATATATACAAATAGTCCTTGTCTATTCTTCATCAAGTTATCTACTTTGCTTTACGAGTTACGACACTCTCAAAAACATTCAGAGAATCTTACCAACTGCTCAACATATTGTAGTAAATTGGTCCAAGCGTCAAAATTGCCAGAATCTTCTTTCACTATTTTCCAATATGCTTCAAGAATATCTTGCTCTGACGAACCTTCTCTGCTCATAATTAAGTCTGAAACTGGAATGCAAAAAAATGCTTATATATACAGTTTATACACAAAAAATATGAAATTTTTTGCAAAATTTCATTTTTTACAGACTATTAACCCATAAAAAACCGGGAACTTTACAGAGAATACCCAGAAAAAACCCAGAAAAACCCAGAAAAACTGATTTAAGGCAGTGGCGTATCCAGGATTTCGCAAAGAGGGGGGCTGTGACGGGGGGGGGAGGTGCGGAGCAACAGTGAGTCACCGCCGACCAAAGGGGGTCTGGCGGTGGCGGCAACCCTCGGACCTTGTTTGAGTTTGTAATCGATGGTCAAGGTTCGGCGGGGGGGGGGACCTATTTTTGCCCATAAATCGCTTCCTATATACCCCATCTTCTAATAAAAATATAGAACCCCCCTCGTCAGCCAAGCCCCCAATCTGATCTCTAGCCCTCAAAATAGCTGTCGCCCCTTGCACCGTAATCGATAAACTACAATAGTGGATCTACAGCAAGCATTTAACAATGCGGAGGTCTGGGGGCGGCATCCCCAGAAGTTGGAGCTTTTCGAGTTTTTAACCGTCGAGTCGTCGACATTGCATTGCATTGACAACTGCACTTTTGACATGAAATAAACAAAAATATTTAAAAAATATTAAACAATAATATTTAAGCCCATGGATCAAAAAATAGGCCCAAGGGCCAAGGGCCTATGACCTCGTATATAAACGTTATAGTCGAGCGGGGAATAAAAGTCACGTCCATTTGGCGGGAAGAAAAACCCTTTGTGTATAGCTGCGTACATAAGAGTTGGAGTTAATATTTTTGTGCTATGGGCCAGCGTAGGCTATTTTATGGCTGCGTTCAAAAATTGGGGTTTTGCGATGATTTATGTATCGTTGCAATATGGTTTTGCCAGGTGGCTTGTTCTGATCCGTTCTGAGCAATTAAATGCATTTTTAACACGTTTTAAAAAAAGAAGTCATCCCCCCCGAAATTTTTTGTAGCTACGCCACTGCAGATTGGTGTAATATGCTTCAAAAATTTGTTAACAAAAAGTAAAAAAATCCCAAAAAATATAATGTATGCAAAAAAAATATATTAAACATGTATGCAGCAAAGCAAAAAATAGGGTTGAATGCAGTTGGGGGGGGGGGGAATAGTGGACCTATTTTTTTGAGTAGATCACCTTGGGGGAAGCATTTTTGCTTCAAGAACCCCTATTTCATTTTTTGGATTTTCTGAGATACGACCCTCCGAAATCTGAACCCTCGGTGGGGTTAAATGCAGTTGGGGGGGAATAGTGGACCTATTTTTTTTAGTAGAGCACCTTGGGGGCATACATGTAACGGGGTCAAAATTTTGGGGGGGCCTCTTCGGCCAAATTTAGGGGACCCTCCCCCCCCCCCCCAGGTCGACCAAAAATACCCTAAATTTTGCAAAATTTTCTAAAAAATTCGCCAAAAAGTGCCATTTTTCTAAATTTTGCCCAAATTTTGAGGACCCTCCCCCCCGGATCCTCGATTTTTGGGGGTCCCCCCCCCCCATCCCTCATCCCCTCATACATGTATGCTTATTGGGGGAACCATTTTTGCTTCAAGATAACCCCTGTCTCATTTTCTGAGATACGACCCCCCCGAAATCTGAACCCTTAATGAGGGACGTTTTCGCAATTTTTTTCCGAAGCTCTTGTTTTTTCTGTTCTAATCGTGTCTAAATGGTGTCAGATTATTGGTTACAATTTATTAGAATCAAAACAAAGGCTCTTTGACCGGGTTCCTGCCGAAAAATTGACCAAATTCGCCAGAAACGTCCAATTTTTGACCAAATTCAAACTTGGCCTTAATTTAGGCTTGGGCTTAGGCTTAAGGCAGGGCTTATTAGGCTTAGTATGGGGCTTAGGCTTAGGCTTAGTACAGGCTTTAGGCTTAGGTTCAGGCTTGGGCTTTTAGGCTCAGGCTTAGGCAATTTTCTGAAAATCGAAATTTTCAGAAAAAATCCTGCCAGCTTAGCCTAGAAAATCCTGCCAACTAAGCCTAGACGATGCCTTAAAACATCATAACGCACTCAAAACTATCCAAAACAAATAGCCATTTTTGGCTTCGAACTTTGGCCTACGTTCACTTCCAAAAACACTGAAAATGCCATTTTCACGGGGTCATAGCTCAGAAAATCCAATTTCGTGGATAGGGGTTCTATCACAAAAATCTATTTAATCGATTTCGCTATGCAAAAATGTAAGGTTTGCCCACACATTTCAGTTTTTCAAAAATTAGACCTTTCCTAGGACTGCATATTTCCGTTGAAAAAGTTACCAAAGCCATACTCTTATTCAAACATTAAATCAAAAATTTGACATTTTCGAAGATTTATCAACTTTTTAGGTTTCTTATTTTTGATTTGCTATTTTCACGAATAAATAACTTAGCAAAGCTTCAACGAATTCTTATGTTTAATACATCAGTCAAATGGCCCGTATTCACATACTAAGTGTAACGCTTAAACTTAGTGTTTACACTTAGTGTTAGCGCTTATAAGCGCTAAGTGTTATTCACATACTTAGTGTTTATTTAAGCGCTTAGCAAACACTACCGCTTAACTTAGCGTTTCAATTTTGTATTCACATACTTAAAATTTAGTGTTTGGCTTAGAATTAAGCGCTTAAGTTTAGGGACCTCGGGAGCTCCCTAAGCGCTAAGCGCTTAGTTAGTGGATGGTTTGGGGAAGGGGTAGGGAGAGTGGGGTAGGTTCTTGGCCGCCATGGGAAGGAAGGGCATTCAATTTAGGATATATTGGTGACATTTTCCGACCAATTCGATCTATTTTGCTCGTTTAATCGCCAAAAATAAAAAATGCACTTTGTTGTCCAAATTCGTTTTTTTACATTTTTGAGTAGAGCATCTTAATCGAAGTAATTTTTCTTCAAGAACTTCTATTTGAAAATTTATATTTTTCACGATATGCCCCCTGAAACATGTAGAGCTGATTTTGCATTTCTCAGGAATCCACCTGCTGAAAACATTTTTTACAAATTTATAGTTCGAGAAAAATATATATTATTACTAAGAAATAGTAATTTAAATAAATCTATAATCAGATTTATAAATACCAAATGGAAATGCCGATAAATAACGAATTCCGGATCCACATCAAGCAGGGAGCGCACTCCAAGCCAAAGCCAAAACTAAGCACAAAAGTTGCTAAACGCTAAGTTTAGTATAACACTAATTTTTAAGCGTTTATTTTGTGAATAACAGTTTAGTACAAACTAAGCGCTAACACTTAGCAAACGCTTAGCGTTAGTATGTGAATAACTCTTAGTATGTGAATTCGGGCCATTTTATATTGAAACAAAACATTTTTTGCTAAAGAGCAAAAATATTGTCCAAACAATTTAAATTTTTTTATTAATTAAATTAATTAATATTCACATCAAACGAAAGCTATTTTTATTCTGAACAACTTTCCTTCAAGACATTATGGTTAAAAATGTCGCTGAAAAAATTAAACGTCAAATTCGGTTTCCCTGAGCGCCACCTTAAGGTGATAGTGTCGCTAAAGCAGTCAATTTTGCGCGACTATAAAACTTTTCAGAAAAAGATAGGTCATTGTTCTTTATATATTATGAAAAAAATATGCTTTAAGGCACATATTGTCGCCAAGTTTCAACAAAATTGATGCAACATACAGTTAGCAGTGAAGTCGCAAAGTCGGAAAAATGTTTTGAAACGTTTTGAAAACCTATTCACATTCGATAATTTCGTCACAATTATACCACTTTTTGTTTGATTCTATACACAAAATGAAGGCACATATGCTCTAGTTTATGCACACAAACTTTAGTGAAATTTGCTTGAGTGGTTGCAGAGTACGTGCGTATGTGCGTTTATGCGTAGTTTACGTTTATGTGCGTAAACTGTAAAGTACTCACAGTAATAGTGATAAATTGTGATAAATTTAAACGCTTATTTTAAAATCAAAAGAAAAACGCACCTTTATTTTTTATTTTTCTTATTTGTGGCAAAAAATTGTGCGTCAAAACATTATATGTACTTCAAAAGCTGGCCAGTCTGATATCTGGCTTGATTTTTTGAACTGTTATGACTCTATTGTGTGATGTCTGGCTTACAAATAGTGATTGGTTCGACATATTGGTAGCTATTGGTAGTCTAGTGTCTGGCTGTATTCATTTGGTACCATATAGCATTTTACTAGTTTCTCAGTGAACGTACAATTTCAAAGCAAAAAGCTCTCTTTTTGCAACCTATGAGCAAAACTGCTTTGGCGACACTACCACCTTAAATGTACCAATTTGCACTACATATAAACTACATAAAAAGGACAACTAAGTAAGAATTAATTTCACGAAATTTCACAATATAGCCACGTTGAGTGGGAATCTCAAGCAGGTAGTAAAGGTATATTTACTAACAATACCTCACAATTGTTATTCTGGCTCCTGAATCTACATTTGGGTAATAAATAAATATTATCGTAAATAGTCCGGTGTTACCGGAAGATTGTTAAGTCGTATTTTCATTATGGACTACGGTCTGGATTCATAATTAACATATCCGAGTATGTATACCTACATACTTAAGCTCGCAATACGAGCTCGGATTATAAGCTAACTTAGTGATTCGAACCATCTTCTAAATAGTTGGAGATGAATATACTATCTCCCCTTGGGTAATCTACATTTACCCTAGGAACGTGTATACATTTCAGTTGCCACCTAGTAACCGCTCGGCCACAACCTAATTGTGACTAGAGCTAATAGTAATAAGTATAAGGTTTAGTGTACGTACGCCTATCCGGTTATAACATGGCGGGGTACGCCGCAACTCCCTATGGCCAGGGGGCGTTACGTCAAAGGGTTTCTTATGTCTGCAGCCAGTCTTGTCTATCAAAATTCTAATTAGAAATCTATATATCTAAAGCAGCATAAATTGCGGTTTTGCTTGTTCACAAAAATGGTGGTAGTCCACCGGTACCTCTCCTCAAAACCTTGCTTGCAACAAAAAAAACTGCTTGACGTGCAAATATCTTGACATCGGACCCATCTTCAGGGACGCCTACACCAAACGAACACACAACATCATTACTAACGATACTAATACAATCATCAACTGCAGCACTTCAAGTATCGTGTATCTAATCACATGTTCAGACTGTAACTTACAGTACGTCGGAGAAACTAAAAGAAAACTCAGTGAACGTTTTGGACAATATAGACGGTCCATAGAACTAGATAATTGCCAAGGCTGTCGTTTACTACAAGTACTTTTTTAAAAATGGTCCTTGCAATAAATATAAGATAATGATAATTGAAACCATAGCTAATTCAAAACGAAGAAACAGAGAAATCCATGAGACTTGACAAAGAAGACTTCTGGATCAAAAAACTAAGAACCAAAGCTCCATATGAACTAAATGATCGAATACACGGAGAAAATAAATACATAGCGACATACAACCTATTTTACAAAAATGATAGATATAGTCACAACCACGGAACAAGAAGATTAAGGAGAAATAAGACACTGAGTATCGACACAAATCAGTACTTAGAAGACATTACACTTTTGTTCGACAGCGAACCAAAATTGTTCAGACAAAAGATAATTCAAGAAATATTCAAACTAAATAAAAAATCGCTGGGAGTTTTAATGGATACATTAATCGATTTAAAACTCACACATCCATTAGATATAGTGCATGATTTATGTCGATACAAACTGGAAAACAAAAACAAAAACCCAAACATAAAAATTAAACAAAGGAAACGAAAGATCCTGCTAGATTTCTGCAATAAAGCATGCGATACCATTGGCGCAACGTTCAAATCAATTGCCGCCTCACAAAATATCCAGAAATATTGGCCCAAATCAATTCTACTGAAATATAGTAACCCCATGATTATCTTTTCTTACATCAACACAATCGACTCTTTCTTCTTCAATTACCGCTAAACTATACAGAATTTGAACGTTGACCAATGGCTCTCCGACAATGCAACCTGTGACTGCAATCCTCAGAATATAAGGACGCACATCACAATCACATAATTACTGGCAACATGGCTGCAGTGAATAACATCAAAATCCAGAATCTGTTGGAAAAAGGTACCAAATTTAGAATACTACGGAAAAGTAGATTCAACAAAAAGGTCCTTAGTCGACGGTATAAATGAATTGACAAAATTGAAATTGAAATATACTAACAAAATGAATTCTAAATTCGGTCCTACATATCGGAATTTGCAGAATAGAAAACAGCAATTATACAAGAAATAGACAATCGCCATTTCAAATCAGTAACATTCAAAGCAAAAGTCAACATACAAGAACTAAAACTTGTCATAGAAAAATTAAAGCAAAAATTTATCTTCGCTGTAGTAGACAAAGCATCACAAAATTTTGCCATTATTTGCAAAAAATTCTACATACAACGTATTTTATACGAAACGGGTATTAACAATAACACTAGTACTTATGAAACTATATATGATATTGAACCAGTTGAACTTATTAACACTTTGGCGATGGAATCGACAAATTTTGGTTTCCCAATCGAACCAGAAATTCGACAACTACCCTTTATCCAAATTATCCCGAAATTTCATAAAACCCCTATCGGATTCAGAACTATTATTTCTAGCACAAAAGCCTGCACCAAACCGATTTCTATTGCAATTTGTAATGCATATAAATTAATCCAAAAACGTATTGAAAATTACTGTAAATTTTGTATAAAAATTATTGGAACTAGACCCATATTGGGTTATCAGCAGTAATCAAAAAATCCTCGAATGAATCAAGTCGATAAACACGCAAAGTTCTGCTATTAACACCTACGATTTCGGACAATTGTATACCAACTTAGTACACGAACACATAATTGACAACACAGGTGATACACTACCTACAGGTGTATAGCTTTCAAAGGCAACAAACGTCTAGCCATTCACAAAACATCGGCTAACTGGCATACCAATAACACAAACCGGTAGATGTCGCGTGTAAGCGTGCACGAGCACGAGATTTTACCCCCCCCCACCCCTAGGCGCTATTTGCGCTATTTGCGCTATTATAGTTTCCAGCTCAAAAACTCCACCCCCCCCCACCCCTAGGCGCTATTTGCGCTATATGCGCTACTATAGTTTCCAGCTCAAAAACGCCACCCCCCCACCCCTAGGCGCTATTTGCGCTATACACGCTATGACAGGTACCCCCCTCCCCCCGCATATAACACATATAGCACCTAAAATAGCGGCTATAGCGCTTCGGAAAATAGCGCTTTTTTGGCAAATTATAGCACATTTCAAAATCCGAAAAATATCAAAGTGCTATAATAGCGCATGGCAGGTGCTATTTTTTTCTAGAGGCGCTATTTTTACTTTGTTAATTAAACTTATTTACTAATTAATTAACTGTATTTTTACTTTATTAAAATTTTTCTTTTATTCGATAGCGCTTAATGGACCTGAGGGTGCTATTGGCGCTATTTAGGCGCTATTTTGTGCTATCGGCTATTTTAATGAAAACTTTTGTACTTTTTAGTACGTATGAGATCTCTCAATTAAAATTAAGAGGTTTAACATTCTTTTAAACTTTTTGTTTGCGTTTTCATGGACGATATTAAAAAATAGCGCATATAGCAAAACTATAGCGCATCAAAGTGCTATAAGCGCTGTTTTTTTCATAGGCTTAAAAAATAGCGCTTATAGCACCTGAGGGTAGCGCCTAAATAGCGCAAATAGCACCCTCAGATGCTATAAGCGCTATTTTTAAGCCTACAAAAAAAATAGCGCTTATAGCACTTTGATGCGCTATCGTTGTGCTATATGCGCTATTTTTTTATATCTCGACTAGAACACAAACACAAATTTAAAAATAATTTTAAAATTATTCTAATTTGTTGAGGGACCGTATGTACTTACTAAAATATACAAAAGTTTTCAATAAATTAGCCAATAGCACAAAATGGCGCCTAAATAGCGCAAATAGCACCCTCAGGTGCTATAAGCGCTATTTTTAAGCCTATGAAAAAAATAGCGCTTATAGCACTTTGATGCGCTATCGTTGTGCTATATGCGCTATCAAGAGTACATAATAGGAAGAGTATGACACTCTTCCTATTATGCCTAGCAGCGCGCGTCCAATGCGCAGCGCGAAATAGGCCTTTTATGTACGGCGTTGAGGGGGGGTGCCCCCCCTCACCTGAAGACCCCGTACTCAACTGAGGGGGGGGGGGGTACCCCCTACTCAGTTCGATACCCCGTGCTCAACTGAGGGGACCCCCCCCCCCCCCCCCTCAACTCAGCACCCCGTCTTCAGTTGAGGGGGGTCCCCCCCCTCATTTCACGACACTGACAAAGTCTGTGCGCTCCCCCCCCCCTCAGTTCAGTCCCCCGTCTTCAGTTGTGGGGGGGGTACCCCCCCTCAGTTCAGCACATCAACAAAAGTCCTTGTCAGTGTCTTGAAATGAGGGGGCCCCCCTCCCCCCTCAACTGAAGACGGGGTACTGAGTTGAGGGGGGGTACCCCCCCTCAGTTGAGTACGGGGTCTTCAGTTGAGGGGGGGTACCCCCCCCTCAAAACCGTACATAAACGGGCTATTTCGCGCTGCGCATTGGACGCACGCCCGTAGGCATAATAGGAAGAGTGTCATACTCTTCCTATTATGTACTCTTGGCGCTATTTATGCACTATTTTTTGTATCGACGTCCAGAACACAAACAAAAGTTTTAAAATACTTTTAAAATTCTTTTTGTTTAATGAGGGATCGTATACGTGCTAAAAAGTACAAAACTTTTCAATAAGTTAGCCAACAGCACAAAATAGCGCCTAAATAGCGCAAATAGCACCCTCAGGTGCTATAAGCGCTATCCAAGATCAGCATCGCTATTTAAAGGGAAATTAACACAAACACCAATAGGCCAGCGTAGCTCAGTCGGTAGAGCGTTAAACTAGCAATCTAGTAATGGGTGGTTCAAATCCCCCCTGGCCATTTTTCTGTAGAAGTTTCATCCATATCCAAAAAAATAGCACATATAGCACCGTCGATAGCGCTTATAGCGGGTCTGGGTAAAATCCAGCCCCAGCCCCAGCCCCGGCCCCAGCCCCAGCCCCAGCCCCAAGTGGGTAAAA
>JASANF010009103.1:0-14385 GCA_030248245.1 Trissonchulus sp. WLG1_4
GGTGAATGAGGTATAGCTGGATTGTCGACGGCCACGTCACTTCGTACTGTATGTTGCCGTTGGTGCAGCTTCAAGTGGTCACGGTGATGGAATGTCTTGTCGCACACAACACACCTAACGTCGGAAGAATTGTGCCGTTGGGCGATATGGCGGAGGAGACTGTCGTTGCGGGTGTAGGTTTTGTCACAATTTGGGCAGCGAAGGGCCTGGGCGGATTGGTGAGAAGTACGGAGATGGCGCAGTAAATTTTTACGGATTGTGAAGGATTGATTGCAATGGGGACACTCCATAATCTGAAACATGATGGTAAGTAAACTCAACAAAGAAATCATTCTATACACAATACATGTTCCTTACTGAGCTTTTCTCTTCACACCCACTACTGCCAATTTTTTATGCTTCTGAAACTAATACACTAGTAAATTTTAATAATATTCGAATCAGTTGGATATATCTGCAATAGGTTAACCTAGAAACGGCGTTATCACAAAAATAACTTACTATTGGTAGCGGTTCAAGCAATAGTTAGAGGAAAATGAAGTAGTAGTTGAAATGCAGCACGGAGCAGTATTTAAAACCCGACCGACCAGTAGCTTGTCGACGGTGATAACTGAGACAATCAGCTAGTAAATCGCCTTTTATAGTTTTACCTACGCCAGTTGCTTACACTTGATAGAGGAGGGTCCGATATTAAATTGCCAAGGAGGGGCTAGATAATGAATATTTTGTCAAGGAGGGGTCAGGTATTAAATATATACTTGCTACTACTGCTTAGCATACTACCTTGAGTTTACTTAAAACCAGTACCCCCCTATACAGTACGTTGAGACAACTAATGACGTCACGAACGCTATGACTTATCTTAGGAATCTGTCAATTTACCTACTATAAGCAATTAATCAACCACAATGACGTCACACCAGACAGACGCTATGAGTCATCACAGGCTTGTCTGAACCAGTAAATTTATTTACTATTAGTACTTAATCATTTTTACACTATGTTCTTACTATTAAAACCCCTTTAGGTTTACTAAAATAGGTATATTTACCCTTACCGTAGGTATTAAGCTGATTATTAATTCAGTTTGTAGTTATTACAATAGGCTATACGATGATAACATGAACGCATTGATCGGGCTAATAACAGCTAAGTGATTGTCCATGCCCGTATAATATGCGGTATCATTTTAGCTAAAAACCACCATAAGGTACATTAAATTCGTAATATCTGCCCACAAAATACTTCCGCTTATCTTTATATATGTGTTTGTAGTCATAATGATAGGCTACGCAATTACATTTTGATCTCGGTGATCGGTCCTGTAATTGTTCATGTCCGTACAACTTGCGGTATCATTCTATCTATCATTAACGTAAGTTTTCAGCTTAGATTTGTATATGAGCGTGTAGTACTAATAATCGGCTACGTAATGACGTATTGATCACGTAAATCGACTAAGTATTTGCTAAGTAATCGTCCATGCTCGTAAAATGTGCGGTATCATTTCAGCCACATAGAATTCATTCATTCATGCATTTTGGTCAGTGCGCCCTGTGTTCATGTTTCCTAGTAAATATATTGATATTGATAGAACATGAGCGTAAACGAAAAAATAAGGGGGTTAAACTAAAACAGTCATTACTACCCATACAATAACAGTTAAGCTTAGCTTTTTATGTCATCTTGTAGTACTCATGATAGGCTTTACAATGAGTTATTATTCAAGTCAATCGGCCCTGTAACCGCTAAGTAATCGGCCATGCCCGTAAAATGTTCGGTATGTTTTTAAACAAAAACTTCCATTAGGTTTGCTAAACTGGGTATACTTGCCGTTAATATAGGAGTTTAGCCTAGATTTTTATATCACCTTGTACTACGGGAGATAGGCTACACAATGACATATTGCTTGACTAGCTAGGTCGTATGACGGCTAAGTAATTGTCCATGCTCGTAAATTGTGCGGTATGTTTATAACCACGCTGTAAATAAGTGTTTGAAAAAATTAGTGGGTTGTACTAAAATAGTCATTACTACTGGTAGCGTAGAAATTGAGCTTAGTTTTTTGTATCACCTTGTACTACTAATGATAGGTAATACATCGACGTATTGATTGGGTTGATTGGTCCTATAATGGCTAAGTAATCGGCCATGCCCGTAAAATGTGCGGTATGTTTTTACCCAAAAACCACTCTTATGTAAACTAAACCTGCCATACCTGCCAAAAAAATAGGGGTAGAATTTAATTTTTTATAAGCCCGCGTAGCCCTAAGTATAAGCTACACAATGACGTATTGATCGCCTTGATCGGACCTATAACAGCTGAGTTACAAGCTATCCTACGTAATCTACAGTATGGCACCTAACTAGTTTTCCGCCACTAGTTGGCATCTGTTAAAACGCCTGCGGGCACACACGTGTTATTGAATTAAAAAAAACTACCGCAAAACCAAAACTTCCTTATTACGTAATTCGACAACAAAAAAAATACTGGATTTATAAAAAATATTATCAAATAGTTAAAATTAGTACTGATATAAAATTGAAAAATTTAAATTAAAAATATATGAGATTAAATATTTACGTGAACTTAAAAAATATGTTCAAATTAAAAAATAGAAAATTTAAAAATTGTATGGAATTAAAAGTTTTCTAAACATTAAAAATTGTGAAATTAAAAATTTTGCTTGAAATTAAAAGATAAAAAATTGAAAATTTGTTTAAAATTAAGAATTTGTTCAAAATAATAGTTTAATAATTAAAACCGGAATTTAGTTTAATAATTAAAAATATTTTTTTTGACTCCTGAAACCCCCACCCAAGCTCCACACGGAGGATTTTGGGGGAGCCGATGCTACTGGGCGGAGCCAAATACACGTTAAACATAGGGAAAAATCCTGAAATCCTCACCAACCCCCACCCAAAGCGGGTCGTACTGCTTGCTACTATACTACTTATGTAGTAGCTTGTCAGCTAATTTGCATGTTAGTTGCATAATGCTGCCACAATATTTATTTAGATTTTACATTATGCCAAAATGTTTCGCCGCCGTTTGTTTTGATATGCAGTCATAGTATGTACATACGGACGATGTACTGCCATCCTAAACGGCGATGTATTTGTATTTGCCAAGTCATTATGCACCAGGTAGTCAGTTACACTGTTTCATTGTGTTTGCAACCGCACATATTTTTGCGAAACCAAGCGTATGTCAATAATAACAATAAAGACAACAAGACAACATTAACAGGAATGTGACTTACGCGCGATACCAAAACTACATGTGATAAACGAACGCACATTAAAACTGAACGCTGAATGCTGTTGAACTATTGTGCTAGACATGGTGTGACGCACGCGCAGTTGATCCTAATTGCACAGTAAACAGACGCACAAACTTATATCATACTCAATGCCCTGTGTTATCTGCCAGAATCAAAATTAAAGACCTGTTGTGCTGTGGCACAACCGGAAAAAATATTAATGACTACCGTATATATTTCCTCGATTTAAGCCCCTGTTTTGAATAAAACTCCTGTCTCTAATAGACCTCCCATTTGATCATTCACAAAAAATAGAAGCCCTGGGGCTCTATTCCAGGAAATGCGGTAACAGAGGTTAAAGAGCATTCAAATTTATCTGATATTTCAGCACGCACTAATTAGCCATGCTACTCTACACGATCATAACGAGTGCCTTTATCAAACGCCGAAATGATGACGATCTGATCGACCGCCTGCATTACTACGGCACCGCCAATGTGCTGATCATACTGGCTGTGTTGGTTAGCTGGAAACAGTTCGGTGGAAGTCCCATCGAATGCATGGTTCCGGATATTTTCCCAGGGGCTTGGGAACAGGTCAGAAGCATTTATAAACTTGAACTACACTTGGTTATTAGCTGATTATGTTACCGTATTATCCGGAATAAAGCTCCAGCCTTGAATAAAGCCCCTGGGAAGCATTCCTTTACTCAAAATTTTTGTTAATACTGACGAAGCTGATTTTTACATGATTCGATAGCCAAATGTCATATCTCAACATCTATGATCCATTTTTTAAAATTTTTGCCTATGGCCTGAGCAATGACGCCAAATGTAAAATCACTCAAAGTTGGCGGGTCCAAAAAACGGCCATTTTTTCACATTTCGCCCTTGATTTTAGAAATGAAAATACATATCAAAAATCTGGATCATACGATTTTGCGCATACATGTGGGCAGCTACTATGTATGCCAAGTTTTAACCTGATTGGCTTAATGTGGTTTGTACTAGAACTGTCCAACTAAAGGCTCCTTTTACCCTTTTTTTGCACTCAGTTAAGGCACCAGTTACTTCAAGCAGCTCGATTCTAATAACTACTCGCTAAACTGCGGGGTCGCTTCGCCCATTTCACCTGAAGGTCTGCTCTGAGAAAGAAGAAGCTTGGCTGTTAAAATTGTACTTATAAGTTGAGTCAGTATCTGATCTGAATCTGAAGCCAGTCGACTGACTCAAAATAGGTAAATTGTGTCCATTTTTTATAAATTTGAGTTTAGTACGCTGAAAAATACTGCTGGGCCCAGGACACTTACTTCTTGCCGTTCTCAGACAAGGAAGTCCCGAAGAGTCGCTCAGTGCGTTATCAGTCCATGCTCAGCTACTACAAATGGGTTCCGTTCTTTTTGCTCATACAGGCTGTGTGTTTTCACAGCCCTTCCATATTTTGGCGAATGTTCTCAGGGCACTCAGGTTAGCTGGTTTGGAATAGAGTTCTGCCCGGGCCTGTAGCGGGCCCCGGCCCGGACAGATTTTTCAGAAATGGGCCCAGCCCGGGGCCCGGCCCGTAAAATTCCGAGCCCCGGGTCGTGCGCGGCCCGCCGGGCCTAGAAAACCGCAAGCCCAGGGCCATCTCGAGGTTCAGCAACGTATGAACAATGACGGCTTGCATATATATTGATTTTTACAAGTGCGCAGGCACTTCTACTACACTCAGAAGCACACACAATGCATTTTCTCTCTTGCTGAAGTCTGTCCTGGGCCAGCCCGCGGGCTCCGGGTCTGCTCCGGGCCGGCCCGCGGGCCCCGGGCCGATACGCCCGCTACGGCCCGCCGGGCCTGTAGCGGGCCGCGGGCCCGGCCCGGAAGCGCGCCAGTCTAGTGGCAGATTTGCTAGTGGCAGAACTCTAGTTTGGAAGACTAAAATAACATTATTTGGAATAGAGCCAGACTTTTGGGATTAATTTATGCGGATTAACCAGAACTCAAGTTCTTTGCTGGCCAAATATTTAATTTAGCGAAGGGCACAATACCGGATTAAACGGACTAGACTTATTTGAGTGTGCAGTTTTCAGTTAACGAATACATAGCAAACTAATTAATTTACAATAAATCAACGGCTTAATTTTTGGGTTGCCGACCCCCAGCGAAGCAGGGGTGCAACCCATTGTATTCATAATCCTGTTTTTGGGTTGCCGACCAGTTGCGAAGCAAAGGCAACCCTTTTGTATCTGAAATGTCTGTTATTAATATTATTATTAATATTATTATTAATACAAGACTAGTGCGTCTAGTTTAGACTAGTTCGACAACATACTTAAGTTTCTGGACACTTGATTGTTAATCTTACTGATTTTTAAAAAAATTCCGTTAAAATTTACATGTAAAGAGATTTGATCTAACATGGGCTGATTATAGTTAGTCACGAAGGGTCAATTTTAAAAGACGTCTAGCGGATGATAGCAATGACGTACAAACATGACACTGACATCAATCGTCTTGATTTAAGGAGCGCTTTCAAATGAGGGGTCACATGACCTTGTCACGTGAGCATACCCTGAGATTTATATTTCGGGGTAACCTGAAGCGCTATGTAGTCATGTGACCCCTCATTTGAAAGCCCTGCTTGCCAGCAGTCCAATGATGCTGTTCGTTCGTCTGTCCGGCGTTTTAAAGGCCAGTTATGGCGCCTTTAAAGACATGAGGAAAAAGAACACATATCGTAATTTAGTAATTACGATTTAATTATGATAAAAGTGTTCTATGGTGTGAAAACCTTAAAACCCCCGTAACTTTTGTTATGGGGGTCGCAGCCACTTGGGAATTTCACCATTGGAATGGGGAGACAAAGCGCTTTCGATTGATGGTTCACATGACCCCTTTACTGCAAGTTGACGTAGTAATGACCTTGGCGCCCGGACAAAAACCGCTATAATTTGGTATATGCTGTTTTATCAGCCACATGAATGGTGAAAATATCATACGCCAGGGGTTTCTGAGATCACTGCGAAGACGAAACCTGCTTATTATCATTATCATTATTATTAGGTTAATATATATTGTAATATATATTGTAAATATTGTAAATATATTGTAACAAGTCTAGTGCGTCTAGTTTAGACTTGTTCGACTATTCACCTTTTCTGACGTAATGTATAAACGAACAGCAAAACTTAAGGAAGAAATTTTGAAATTTTTTGCCTAAATTACAGTCTCATTGCGATTTGATCACACATGGTGTGATCCGTGTAGTCGGCCCCTTAAGTAAAGGCTTAAGGGGCAATAACTTTTGATAGGGTAGAGATACAATTATAATATTGGCATCATTTGCAAGCAAATTCAGAGGGCTTTTAAACGATGGGTGACATGGCCTGTAACTTGACGTTAAACTTGCGTCCTAATTTAGAATTGTAAATTTAAACAATTAAACGTGAATGGTATACGTCAAGTAAGGTATCATTCAAAAGCGCCCACTTTCCTGAGTTGATAGGTGTCAATTTTGTGTTTTTGCGTTAACGTTGAGACAAGTTATGACGGTCTAAAAATTTTAGAATTATATGACACAATAGTATCATCTTACACTCATTGTAGTAGAGGTACGAGCCCGAATTTGTCAGTATGAAAATTTTTGATTTTTTTCAAACCGATGTAGCGGTTACACGGCTTGCTTTACTGAATTTGAATAGAAAAATTTTTGGTCACGCTGTCGGCTATCTGATAATATAAAAATCACGTTTCTGCTACGAGCCGATCCTGAGTTATTATCGTAATTATTTTTGAGCAAAAAAGTTTATATGGTATAGTAAGGTAAATATCTATTGTAAATATATTTAGACTAGTTCGACCATGCGTATATATCTAAGTTAAGTCTATTTATGTTACATTATTTGAAAAATGAGCAAAAAAATTGAATTTTTGCCTAAATTCAATTGTTTTGGGATTTGATCACCCATGGTGTGATCTGTAGTACAATCAGTCCTTTTTATGAAATTTTTCAGGGGCCATAACTTTTCATACGGAAGTGGGAGAATAATAATTTTAACGTCATTTGAGAGGAAATTGTCAGAGCTTTCAAATGATGGGTCACATGACCTTTAACTTGACGTTAAGCTTGCGTCATAATTTAGAATTGGAAATTTAAACGTTTAAACGTGAATAGTATACGTCAAGTAAGGTATCATTCAAAAGCGCCTACTGTTCTGAGTTGAAAGGCGTCTATTTTATGTTTTTACGTTAACGTTGAGGCAAGTTATGACGGTCTGAATATTTGAGAATTAAATGACACTATAGTGTCATCTTACATTCGTCGTAGTAGATGTTCGAGCCCGAAAATGTCAGTATGAAAATTTTATATTTTTTTCAAACCGGTTTAGCGGTTAAACGGTTTCCTTTACGAACTGACTTTGAATAGAAAAATTTTTGGCCACGCTGTCGGCTATATGATAACGTAAAAATGACGTTTCTGCGTTGAGCCGATCCTGAGTTATTATCGTAATTATTTTTTAGCAAGAAAGTTTATATAGTATAGTAAGGTAACAAGTCTAGTGCGTCCAGTTTAGACTAGTTCGACTGGATCAGATTGATTCAAATTGAGTCTAGTTCATTGATTAATTGATAATTCATAATAACTGCAGCAAATTCAATCCGAATGCAAGTGTTAGCGATTGGATTACACACTGTGCACGCTGTACAGTCAGCCTTTATTGGGAGGAAATTGTCAGAACTGTCAGATGAGGGGTGATATCAGGCTGCGACGTTACATAACTACAAAATACTTTTGATGAAAATGAGCCGTTTCTGAGTAGTTACAGTTTGACAGGTTAAGTGCCCATTTGATTTGACTGCTCAATGCAAATTCTAAATTACGTACGTAGCTGGTAGCTACTCACTATTCAGAAGCGGCTTATTTTTTTTAATTTTAAATCAGTTTCGAATCTGTTGATTAACACTCCTTCAAACACATGCTCATTAAGAATTGGAAGGGCGCGGAACACGACCCAACCCCAACCGCAACCCAAAAATCAGCTCCTGCAGCTTACGCTGTGAACCTTAGAAAGCAGCAGCTTCTAAAGCTGTCACCTTTAAAGGAGAAAACTGCAGCTTAAAAGCTCACAGCTGTCACCTTTAAAGGGACTCACTGTTTAGGCAGCTCTCAACCAATATTTTGGCTGAAAACTGCCACCTACCACAGGACATCGGGCAAAGCCGAAACCCCGTGGGTGGAGCTGCGAACCTTCCTATTAGAAGGCCGCAGCTCACAAAAATAGCAAGCCGTCAAACTAGACGGCTTGCTGGTCAGTCAAGACTGACGATCTTCTCATTTTTCCGCCCCCTTTTATACTTAATTTTAAACTCATTTGCATATCTATATAGTTTTTGAGCAATCCCATTGGCTGGGAATGGATTGCACATACCACGTGAAATTACAAAAATGATCAATCTTTGTTATGAAAATCAAAAAGATAAAAAAATGAAAAAGTTGCATCGGCCCAGAATCGAACTGGGTACCTCTGGTTCGCCGTAACGTATTACGTAGAAACCACACGCTAATCCACTGCGCCACCGGTGCTACAGAGATCTTACGTTTAAAATATCGTTAAATTGGTAAGTTCCTGCGGTGATTTAATGAAGTTGGTAAAAATGATTTTAAAATTTTAAAATTTGAACCAATTTTGATTAATCCGCATAAGTGTGTTAATGAGCATAACTTTGTCTTTCTATTGGTATACTCAAACCCGAATTATTATATTTATCATTTTGCTTAGGATAGTTTATATCCTATTAATTAATATTATTATTCTCCTTGGCCACTTATGTTGAAACAGTTTTTTCTGAGCAATCCTTTATGGATATGAACCAAACTTTGGTGGAAGGGTCCCCCCCTTGAGTACTTGCACCCCCCAACTTGATGGACTCGTGGCCCCTCGGGGGCCCGGGTCACGTGACCTTGAAAACTGGATCTGGTGTGTATGGACGAAACCTGTTGGGTTTATGTTTCAGCCATTAGGGGGTGTAAAAAGTGGGTTTTAGGGGTCGAATTTTCGAAATTTGGATTTTGACGTCCCTAGGGGTAATTTGGACCCCGGAACACGAATCCGAGGTCCATTTTCGTCTAGGACCCCTCGGGACCCTTCCATGACCCCCCTAGGGCACCCTGCCCAGGGGGTCCCCAGGGGTCAAATTTTCGAAATTGGGATTTTGACGTCCCTAGGGGTAATTTGGGCCCCGGAACACGAATCCGAGGTCCATTTTCGTCTAGGACCCCTCTGGACCCTTCCATGACCCCCCTAGGGCACCCTGCCCAGGGGGTCCCCAGGGGTCAAATTTTCGAAATTGGGATTTTGACGTCCCTAGGGTTAATTTGGGCCCCGGAACACGAATCCGAGGTCCATTTTTGTCTAGGACCCCTCTGGACCCTTCCATAACCCCCCTAGGGCACCATGCCCAGGGGGGCCCCAGGGGTCAAATTTTCGAAATTGGGATTTTGACGTCCCTAGGGGTAATTTGAGCTCCTGAACACAAACAGAGGGACCTCTACCTAGAATAGAGGGTCCTTTGCTTAGAATAGAGGGTCCCCTACCCAGTGTCGGCAACCCGTTGATGTCACCCGACTTGTTGTTGTTTTTTTTTCCTGTTAGCAAAAGTTTGTTACTCGTTTTTCTCTGAAGTTACTGGGGGGATTGGTCCCAAACTTTGGTGGGGGGACCCCCCCTATGAGTAGTTGTGCCCCCCACCTTGGTGACCCCCTGACCCCACGGGGGGCCGGGTCACGTGACCCCCGAAAACGATGGAACACAAGGGGGGACCCTTGTGAACTTGAAAAATTTTTTTTCAGTGATTTGGACAAAAACTTGTCTCTAGGGGTAATTTGGGCCCCTGAACACGAATCTGGGGTTATTTTTTACCCAGGACCCCCCTGGACTCGCCTATGACCCCCCCAGGGTACCCCCCCTAGGGGGCCCTCAGGGGTCAAATTTTCGAAATTGAGATTTTGATGTCTCTAGGGGTAGTTTGAGCCCCTGAACACGAATCCTAGGTCCTTTTTTGCGTAGGACCTTCGTGGACCCCCCTATGACCCCCTCAGGGTACCCCCCCCTAGGGGGTCCTCGGGGGTCAAATTTTCGAATTTGAGATTTTGGTGTTTTTAGGGGTAATTTGGAGCCCTGAACACGAATCTGGAGTCAATTTTTGTCTAGGAGCTTCCTGGGTACCCCTATGATCCCCTCAGGGTACCCCCCTCCTAGGGGATCCTAACGGGTCAAATTTTCGAAATTGAGATTTTGGTGTTTTTAGGGGTAATTTGGGCCCCTGAACACGAATCCAAGGTTTATTTTTGCCTAGAACCACCCTGGACCCCCATACGGCCGGCTCAGGGTACCCCTCCTCCCTTGGGGGCCCTCAGGGGTCAAATTTTCGAAATTGAGATTTTTATGTTTTTAAGGGTAACTTGAGCCCATGAACACGAATCCAAGGTTCGTTTCTGCATAGGACCATCCTGGACCCCCTAGGACCCACTCAGGGTATATACCCCTCTTCTAAGGGTTCAAATTTTCGAAATTGAAATTTTGGGGTTTTTGTGGGTAATTTGGGTCCCTGAACATAAATATCAGGTTTTTTACCGAAAATAGACGATATTTTACCTATAATGGACGGTCCTCTGCCTAGAATGGAGAGTCCTCTGACTAGAATAGAGGGTCCTCTGACTAGAATAGAGGGCTCTCCGCCTAGAATAGAGGGTCTTCCGCTTAGACTACAGGGTTCTTTACCGAGAATGGATGATTTTCTGCTTCGAACACTAGGTTCTCTGCCTTTAGAGGGTTTTCTGCTTAAAATAGAGGGTTCTCTACTTAGAATAGAGGGTCCTCTACCTAGAATAGAGGGTCGTCTGCCTAGAATAGTGTCCTCTGCGTAGAATAGAGGGTATTCTGCCTAGAATAGAGGGTCCCTTACCGGTCGGCAACCCGTTGTGGCCTACTGGCGATTTTAGTTAGAACTTATTCTTATATCCTAAACTACCACTGGACTGAAAGAATTCAACATTACATTATGTAACATGCGCGACTAAGACTTTTTGTACCTATCGTTTACCATGGAACTCTCAAGAGATAGATTGAAGATAGCTAGGCTATTACTATTAGCAAGAGTACATAATAGGAAGAGTATGACACTCTCCCTATTATGCCTGGCAGCGCGCGTTCAATGCGCAGCGCGAAATAGACCTTTTATGTACGCTTTTGAGGGGGGGGGGGTACCCCCCCCTCAACTGAAGAGTGAAGACCCCGTACTCAACTGAGGGGGGGGGTACCCCCCTCAAAACGATACCCCGTACTCAACTGAGGGGGGGGGGGTACCCCCCCTCAGTCCAGTACCCGTCTTCAGTTGAGGGGGGGTACCCCCCCCCGCATTTCAAGACACTAAGCAAGACCTTGCGCTACCCCCCCCCTCAGTTCAGTACCCCGTCTTCAGTTTTCACTTGAGGGGGGGGGTACCCCCCTCCCTCAAAACCGTACATAAACGGGCTATTTCGCGCTGCGCAGTGGACGCACGCCCGAAGGCATAATAGGAAGAGTGTCATACTCTTCCTATTATGTACTCTTGCTATTAGCTATTTACTATTATTACTATTTAACTATTTACTATTATTCAAACTGTTATATGAATTGTTTAATAATGTTTCAGGTATCAAAATAGGGGACATTGTAGACACAGCCAAGTGCAAGGAGAATATCAAACCTAGTATTCGCAAAAACACCATTCGGGTTCTGGTCAACCATCTCGAACAGGCGCTCAGATTTCATCGACGATGTAAGAGGTTTTTTGCTGTTATTTATTTGGAGCAACCTGACTTCATTATTTTATATTCTAAGCAGTCAAAACTGCAATATTAGGTCAGACAGCTCAATTATGAAATAATCAACTGCAAATCTACAACGGTAGTTATTTTTAGTGAGGTATTTACCTAGGTGTCATATCTCAATTTAATATTATTTAATTGCTATTCAGTAATAGGAATTTTTAAGAAAACCTGTTGCATTTACATTAAAAATTATTACAGAATCGGCGTACCACACCAGCTGAGATATAAGTTATGCGTAAAATCTTTCTGCCACATTTACAAAAGTCCTGAACTCCTAAACTTCTAAGGCACACGCGCCAAAATCTGATCTTATACACTATTATTGACGTGATTATTTCATAATTTTGCCGGCTATTCGGACATTCGGCTGCAAATATGAATCGACCCTAAGACCCCTTCACTTTATTTTAGGCGAACGCAAGCACGTGCACCCGCACAAACACTGCGCGCCCTGCAACGTCACCTACTCAGCCTTTTACGTCAGCATGATCTATTTGGCCACCAAACTACTCTATTTCTTCAACTGCGTCGCGCAGTGGACGATGTTGAATGAATTCTTGTTAACCGATAACTCGTACTCTTGGTACGGCTATGACGCCATTCGGGACTTGCTCGGCGGCAAGACGTCAAAACACAGTCAATTATTCCCCATTGTGGCTTATTGTGATTTTCAGGTACGCTTTCGTCACATAAGGTGTGAATTTGTGTGGCTACGATGCCACAGATTTGCCCTAAACTAAAGTCTGATTCACTCATTGTGCGCGGTGCCCATGCCTTAGGGTTGATTTCGCAAAGATGGTTTTACTTGACCATGGTTCTATGTTTTCATATGATTGGCATAAAATTTCGTTAAGATTGTAAAGAAATAGGCTTTAAAATGTTGTTATTGTTGTTGCTGTTGGGCTACAGTGGTAAATCTGTTTCAGGTCCGCACAATTGGCAGCAACGTGCAGAATTACACGATGCAGTGTGTGCTAGTGATCAACTTGTTCAACGAAAAGATCTTCATCTTCCTCTGGTTCTGGTATATCATCCTAACCATTCTCACGGTGCTCAGCATAGCCTACTGGTGTACCATACTGATTCCAGTGCAAAACGAACAATTCATCTTGCGCTTTATTCAAAGCAGCGAAGTGAAAATCGACATAACGGCCCAGTCCAAACAGTTGCGTAAATTTGTGCGCAGCTATTTGCAAAGCGACGGTATTCTAGCCATAACGATGATTGTGAGCCACAGTGGCATAATGTTTGGCACAGATGTAGTTACAGCGCTGTGGCTCAGTTTCTACGGGATTGAGTCGGACCACCCACATCGCTGTCCCAGCGTCCCGGGCGGACTTAGCGGGACGGAAACGGACACTCCCGGCTCGGCGCCGTTGCTTTTAGGCGTTGCTGCGTCAAAAAGCGTCAATCCGTATCTCAGGCCGTCGGCGCTGAAAACCAAAACTTGGGCTCAGCAGCAGTCAGATCGTGAGCGGGATCGTCGGGAGAGGCGTGAGAGAAACGAGGAACTTTGTGAGGGGGGCGGGGCTCCAGGGGTGACCTTTGCTCTGGCGGACGATCCCCCCAAACAGAAACGAAGGGCGCCCTGTGCCCCCCCGCCACCGCCCGTACCCCCCAAACCAAGCTCTTCTGGCGCGAGCAGCAGCCATCGCAGACGTTAGCAAGGAATTTCTGATATTTTTGCTATAAAATTGAATTAAACTCAGAATTTGCCGAACTTTGGTGCCTAAAATACTAATTCTATGCCTATGTTTGTCTTCCATATTTTATATTTTTTCACAAGCCGCGAGAGTTCTTCCAACTATATTTTCTATGCATTACAGTATACAATGTTATCATAATTGTCTCGAATTAAATCTTGTAGTAATTTTTTAAGCCGTATGGAATTTTCTGAAAACAGAAAACATCGTGCGCACAACTCACTTATTACAATCCCAAAGATAATATAACTATTAACACCCTGCCGGTGTTCTTGAGAATAATATGGTTCCGAATCTAAGTTAAAATAGGATTAGCGGAGGAAAATTTGATCTTAAAATAGGATTAGCGGAGGAAAATTTGATCGACTATCAGCAAACCTAATAACTTATTACAAATCAATCACTGAGTACAGTAAAGTTACTGCATGTGTACTACGCTATTAGTCACACGAATTAGCATTTTAATTTGAATAAGGCATGCACTGAACACAACAAAGTAGAAAAACTTAGTACTTTAATAACAAAACAAAATTAGCGACACAAACAAAAATAAGCCGCTAAACAAGTAT
>JASANF010009104.1:0-40670 GCA_030248245.1 Trissonchulus sp. WLG1_4
GCGAAAATGTTTGTTTGCTTCAAAGCCAAATCTTTGTTTTGGACAGTTTTGAATGTGTCATGTTTTCATAGACTAAGCTGGTGACGATATTTTTATTCTGTAGGCTAAGTTGACATAATATTATTAAATATTACTGCTTTTGCGACGCTACCCCTTAGAGTCCGGTTCAAGACTTGTCCTTAATAACATAAGATCAGTTTTCATAACATTTTGGTCACACGTTATGAATCATTAGCAGAACTGTTTTGTATCAAGCTATTGGATACGAATTGAACCTGACCACAACTTTGTTTGTTTGAAAAATCGGCTCATTTGGCCAGCCAACTTTCTTGGAATATCTTAAGGACAAAACGATAGAGACAAGGACAAAGACATATACCTATGACAGCGATTATGGAATAAGTATTTCATCAGTTCTGCAATCTCCGGCTGTTTGAAGCCGTCGCTTAATGTCACATTTTCACATTTAACAACACTTTTTATCATAAGCTAAAAATGCAGTTTTTCCCAGCAGTTTGTCCAGAAGTTATTAGTAGAAGCGAATCCTAATCCAGAAAGTGTCCCTTGTCGTCTCTTCTTCTTGTCTAACCAAAAACACACAACTACAGCGATGGCCACCAGAACAGCTATAACCAAGGTAACTCCTATCGCTATATATGCTACTGCCGGACTGGCAGTAGTGTTCAGGTGAAAAGTTGATACGGTAGTGCTTGAGCTAGCTGCCAGTGCAGTGGTCACGGTAATGTCTGATCTGGTAGTGCTTGTGCTAACTGCCAATGCAAGACTAGTGGGAGCGTTTAGGGTTGTCGCTAAGCTTGCTGTTGATCCGCTACGACTAGTCGTGATATTTGTCACAACGCGATTGGCGGTAGGGCGTAGGTTTGAACTTGAAGTTGGTTTGTTAGTGCTTGTGGATGTTTCAGTGCTAGTTGAGGTGCTTGTTTGTGTCTCACTAGCCCGCGGCGGCACCAAACACTTGTCTGGAATGATGAAATGTAGCGTCTTGGTGCGTGGATAGGTTGTCGAGAAGAAGCCAAAAATTGGTTGTTGTGGCACAAAGTGGACAGTGCAGGTTGCGGCTAGGGGGTTGAATGTGTCATAACTGGGGATGGCGACGCAACCAGTTGTTGAATTGGCTTGAACGGCTGAACCATTCAAAGTCCACTTCGTTTGGTCTCTCAGCAAGCGAGCAATGTTTTCCAGTCGATGGCTGACCTCAATTTCGCAGCAAATTTCTTTGGCGCCAGACTGGTCACAGTGATCCAGACTCAACCTTTCACGGCCAGTATCCACCAGGGGTACAATATTGACTGTATTATTTGTGTAGGGGACAATGTAAAATCGAACATGATATTGATAAGATGCAGAAACAGAACATTGTATTTGGACAATGTCTAACCTAAGCCTTGTTTTGTCAAAAAAATGCATACTATACAAAGATTTGTATAAGTTTCTCAGCTGTAAGACAGCTCCTGGAATGCTTCGACAAACAATTCCAAGGTGCGCAATAGATTTAGGAGACAGTTTTTCGTGACCAAGGATGTACGCAGTTTCAGTAAGGCCTAGAAAAAAAACTTCTTCTAAATGAACATAGATGAGTGAATGTGAATAAATTGGTTTGTGCACCACTCTCTCAAGGCCTACTGCGACGCTGCTGTTACACCTAAAGTGGTTAAGTAGTCGGAGGTCTGCAACCACAAAAGTACGTGCCAGCCCCTGGGAAATTAATGGATAAGATCGGCACATAGCCTCAGACATAATTTTGTCGTTATGACAGATATGATAGTTATTGGCAAAATGGATCATTTGTGAGTCTTTGTTGGCCACCGGACCGCAGTCTGTGTCCAGCCGGAGAGGACCGCAGCTAGGCTTTGTCGCGGTGGCGCTTTGGAACCGGCAAACCCTCCTTCCGTCGCAGACTTCCTCGCAAACATTGTCTGAGCGTATATCAGCCAGCAGCGGCGGGATCACAACCATGTCGCCGCCATTCTTCATCCCATCTCCACTCCCACCAAAGTCACACCACAGCTGCACGCCGATTAAGGACTTGTCCAGTCTAATTTCAAATTTCTTGTGATTTTGGGATTGAGATTGAATGGAAAAATTTAATAAAGCATCGTTGGGCTTCGTACCAATTGTAATGGTGGATGTCGAAGAGGAGTGAGAACAGTCTAATGTTAAAGTCCCACCCTGATAAAAGAAAACAGCTCTTTCCTTAAAAGTTTCTAGCAAAATAGTCATAGTTGAAGTGGACTGCGTGAACGGCACAGAAAACATTACACAGGAGATCACAACGACACACTCAATGTTAGTGCACATTGCTGAATTCTTCTTTCAATGTTGATAACGAGTAGTCGTAATCATTCGACACTTGCATCATCAGACCATTAAAAAGTTAATACTGGACAATCACGCTAGGTCAACTATCTAATTTTGAGAGAATAAATATCGAACAAAAGATGATATCATTTTAGGTGGCGCTCCGAATAACTTCCATGAGTTTATTATGTTATAAGTCGACGTAGGTTCTAGTCAGAATAACTTTCGTTATGGCTCAAAATACACAAATTTTTCTAATGTTAGTCAATTTTAAAACGCTACAGAATTTCACCAAAAACAGAAATATCAACATTTTCAAAGAAGGTACACCTGCATCTACTTATTTTCTAACTTTAAGTCAAGTTTCAGAATGCAAACATGACATAGAAGAGAGCTACCACGAGTCAAAAAAAGGCCATTGCCGATCAGAAAAAATCAAAGGTTTGCCCACACAAACGATGGTGTCAAAAAATAGAGCGTATTTTTAGTGCAAATAAAGCCCGGTTCATACTTCGTGTTTTGTGTTTTGTGTTTTGTGTTTTGTGTTTTAGTGTTTTCGTGTTTTTGTGCTCTGGGTTTTGTGCTTTCTCGGTTCATACTTCGTGTTTTGTGTTTAGTGTTTTAGTGTTTTGTGTTCTCCGGTTCATACTTTGTGTTTTTGTGTTTTGTGTTTTGTGTTTTTGAATTGTGCTTTTGTGTTTTTGCAGTTTATACTTCGTGATTTTGTGTTTTCGTGTTTTGTGCTTTTGTCTCTTGTGTTTTCCGGTTCATACTTCGTCTTTTGTGTTTTGTGTTTTTGATTTGTGCTTTTGTGTTTCGGTTGTGTTTTGGATGTATTTTCGAAACATGGACAATGTTCATTTTTTCAAAATGTGTTTTTGTGCTTAGCCAATCAAAATTTGCCTTAATGTGTTTTTGGGTTTAGCCAATCAAAATTGCCTTTTGTTCTTATCAATTTTTTTCTAAAATACTATGTAATGCAGATAGACGAAAATTTTTATGTTCTCCGTGTTTTACCCTTCATTGAGTTTTTAAAGTATTTTTATACAGTGAAACTTTTTTAGATTAAATAATTTATTAATAAATGTGACAGTGCGCACTTGAAACTCGAACTTATGATATATACATTAATAACATGAGATGTGATCGAAGTCAATTGTAATAAAAGAGTAATTTGCCTCAAGCTATTTCGGCTTCTCTGCAGTTGGAATGTCAGTGAGAATAACGGATATTTTGTGTAAATTTAGTGGATCCTTGGGGGAAGACATCAACGAATGGATAAAAAAGGCAGAGTTAGTTGCCAACCTACAAGGAATACAGGATTTGGTAAAGTTCGTGCCTCTGTTTTTACATGGCGCCGCGTTTGCTGTCTATGACCAGTTAGATGAAGTACAAAAACAAGATTATGATTGCGTAAAGTCAGCACTGATTAGTGCTTTTTCTATCACAAGCTACCAAGCAGTCGACCAATTTAAGAGTCGTATTCTACTACCTGATGAGAGTCCCGACGCCTTTCTAGCTGATCTAAGGCGTCTATTGGGAATAATAGGTAGTTCGGATGAAGCAATTCTATGTTGTCAGTTTGTAGCTGGTTTACCGGCTGATGTTGCAGCACAAGTAAAGGCCCTGAAGGGTGGCTGCGTGAATGTTCAAGGGTTGCTAACTTGTGCTAAATCGATAATGGCCGACTGAAAAACACAAAACTTAAGCTGCATTGCCGCACCCAATATGACCGCCGAAATCACGGGTCGTACCGACCTGTACGGTGCCGTCGGAAGAAGAATTGTTAGCCGTAGTGAGCCTGTGGTGTGCTACGGGTGCGGTCAGAAAGGACATATTCGACGCGATTGCCATCTGTATTGCTACAATTGCAAACGCCGCGGTCACACGACTAGAAGCTGTCGCTCGAGAAACGGTGTGTGGGAGGCGACGCCGTCGCAGTCTGCGGCAACCGTGTCTCAGTCTGTGGTAGCGGACGTCTCCCATCAATAACAAGCGGTCTAATATTACTGAAAGTGACTGTAAATACCCTAGACTGTGTTGCTATGTTAGATACGGGCTGCTCAGTTTCAATTATGTCAACAAAACTTGCACAAACAATCGCAAAAACGATTATCAAGTCAAAAGGGGGGCGCATTACAATGCTAGATGGATCCAAAACTAACTTGTTAGGTACTGCCCAAGCAACCGTCAAACTGGAAAACGGGTTCCAGATTGAACACTGTTTTGTGGTAATGCAAAATGAATTATTTTCGCCTAATATTGACTGTATTCTCGGAATTGACTTTGTGCGACTGACAAGCGGCATTCATATTGACGCGTCCGGAAACGTTAAGTTCGTGAATGTCCCCTCTCCTTGTCCCAAAGCTATTGTTGCCGATGCAAATGCGACGTATAGACAGCCAGGAGCACCAATTGTAGTAAAAGAAAACGACTTCGAAGCGTACTTCGATGGGAAAATTTGGAAGTTGAAATGGAAATGGCTAAACGGACCAGTGCTCTTAAAGTACAGGGCCAGCAACTACGGAATAAAACCCAACTCACGGAAAGGCTTCGATACGGAAATCGAACAATGGATTAAAGACAATTGGTTAGTTGAATACGATTACAAGAAACATGGCAAAATCAAAGGAATAATCCCGCTAATGGCAAAAGACGAACCACGAAAAAACCGAGTCAGACCCATAATGGATTACAGAGAACTGAACAGTCACATCTTGAGCTATCCAGGTGCCGCATGTGCCGTATGTCCCGAGAAATTACGGAAATGGCGCAGGAAAGGACACAGTGTTCACATTCTCGATTTGAAGAAAGCCTACATGCAGATTAGAGTCGATGAAAGCTTATTGCCATACCAGTGTGTAATATTTCGTGGTAAAACTTACGTAATGACGCGTATGGGTTTCGGTCTTAGTATTGCGCCAAAAGTAAGGGGCGCAGTTCTGCATAAAGTACTATTTCTGAACCAAAAAATTTCTCAAAATACCGACAGCTACATTGATGACATTATTTGCAACACGTCAGCGGTGACAACTAATAAAATCACAGAGCATTTATCAACATATGGATTAGCGGTTAAAGAGCCGGAACAGCTGGACGGAGCCAGAGTACTCGGGCTCCGAGTAAAAAGAAACGAGTCTGGTAATTACGTTTGGTACAGAGACAAGGATATCCAAGAAATTGAGGACAACCATTGTGGACCGTTGACTAAGCGTCAATTGTATTCAATCACTGGTCAGTTGATAGGCCACTATCCTGTTGCTGGGTGGCTTCGTGTTTCATGTAACCTTCTAAAAAGACAATGTGAGAAAAGGACGTGGGATAAACAACTAGATGCAGAGTATACGACTAAATTACAAAAAATTATTGCAAAGGTCAAAAAAAATGATCCTGTCAAGAGACAATTGGAAGTGCCTGTGCCTGATGACTGTGACGAAGGCGAGGTCTGGTGCGATGCCAGCAATATTGCACACGGTGTTTGTATAGTTATAGAAAAGAAGGTAGTCGAAGACGCATGCTGGCAACGATCGAAGCAAAGTATTGCCCATATGAACACGGAAGAACTGGAATCGGCCATTAAAGGACTAAGCATAGCTCTAAAATGGAGTTTGCGCAAGATCACCATAAAAACTGACTCGGCGACAGTGGCTGCATGGCTGAGATCAGTAATTGACGACACCCATAGAATAAAGACGTCTGGATTGACAGAAATGCCGACCAAGCTGCAACTCGAAGTGGTTGCAAGCCTCATAAAAGAATATGAACTTCAGCTCCAAGTGGAACTGGTTAGTACAACAAAAAATATCGCGGACCAGCTGACAAGAATTCCAAAGCACTGGCTAAAGTCAGGATTGAAGCAACGGACACACCATGTATGTTGCATATCCGATCGTGACATTAAAGCAAACATAAAGAAGCTGCATGAAAAAACTCATCTTGGAGTGAATCGGACACATTATTTGGCAAATCGTGAATCGGAAGACGGCGTGCCTAAAAGGAGTGTGGAAGAAATCGTACAAAGCTGCCAAATATGTAAACAAATCGACCCTTACCCTGTCCGTTGGCAGCCAGGCGAGCTAGCGGTCAGCGATGTGTGGGATCGTTTGGCAGCAGATATAACTCACTTCGGTAAAAACCCGTACTTAACTGTAATAGATTGCTCTAGTCGTTTCAATATATGGAAAAAGCTCGAGAACGAGAATTCTGAAGGAATTGTCAGCCGATTATCAGAAATATTTTTGGAACACGGAATCCCCAGCGAGTTACTGACAGATAATGGGAAAAGCTTTAAAAACCAGAAAGTCGAAAACTTAACGCGCAAATTGGGAATAATTCACATATTTTCAGCCGCATACAGACCAGAGGGAAATGGTTTAATTGAACGTAACCATCGAACGATTAATAAAAGAATGGCCGCGCGTACGGGAGCAAAACCAGAAGAGATGGTATACTGGTATAACAACACTCCTTGCGAGGCGGGGATTATACCTGCAGCAACGTTACGGAAGTATCACTGTCGCCTTCCCACCGACCACGTTCCAGAAAAAGAAGAAATAACAGAAAGCTACACCGGACTCAGAGTGGGAGACAAAGTCTTTGTAAAACCGGTGGGAAATCGATGTACAAGCATTTGGTAAGAAGGCTACGTTACAAAATTAGTGTCGCCATATACGGTGATTGTCAACGGATCGCCACGCCATATCAGCCATGTACGCAAAGCACCAAAGGAAGGTGCCCATACACTGCCGTTGATAAACGAACGAGACACCGACACCAGAGAATTTATCGGAAGCGGCGACGAAAGTGAGGATCCAGAACCAGGCGGACACGAGAGTGATGATCAACACCGTGACGAAGCCATTGATCATAACCGGGTTTACGGCGGCATGGACAATGAAACACGGGCAGACGATACTGCGGTCACAAGGTCCGGAAGAATAAGCCGGCCACCGAAGCGGTTACAGTACTACAATTGTACAACCCTTAACTTTAAGGGGGGGATGTGACAGTGCGCACTTGAAACTCGAACTTATGATATATACATTAATAACATGAGATGTGATCGAAGTCGATTGTAATAAAAGAGTAATTTGCCTCAATAAACTTTTTGATAAAAATTTAAAAAAATATGACGTCAGACTGATTAATAAATAGAACAATGTCCAAACAAATATTTTTCAAGTATAAGGCTCGATTCATACTTTCGTCCGTATGTCCGTTCTGCCGGCAGAATGACGTCACTAGCAGCCTAGAGCAGTGGATCAGCCAGCGTGTGTGACGTCATTATTTCGTCATTTTGTCGGCAGAACGGACATACGGCTGTTAGTATGAATCTAGCCTAAGGTTCATCAAATTACATTTGACTGGTTAATCTGATTACAAAATAAGATACTTGACGTGTGTTTTGTGCTTATGTGCTTTTGAGTAAAAACTAGATAGTGCTAAGCACAAAAGCACAAAAACACAAAAGCACAAAAATACAAAAGCACAAAAGCACAAAAGCACTTTGAAAAGCCCAAATCACAAATGTTCAACACGATTCCAAAAACACAAAATTTTTATGTCTGAAAACACAAGATCAAAAGCACAAAACACAAAACACACAAGCACGGGCAAAAACACAACTTTCGGACATGGACAGAAAAGCACAAAACACTGGGGGAAAACAAAAAGCACAAAACACTAAAACACAAAACACAAAACACGAAGTATGAACCGGGCTTAACCGTTGAGAAAAGTTGGAGAAGCCAAAAAGTAGCTAACAAACAATTACATAGCTTGAAAAATACTGTATTTTTGTCAATGTCGCTCAACGTAATTATGAAATTTTTTTGGAAAGGTTTGCCTACACAAACGACTTTTTAAAAAGTTGCAGTCACCTAATCGCTGTGGAAAACAGTTATCAAAAGTAACAAAACCCATATACAATTTTTCGTGAAATCGATTTTAAGATTTTGCCATACTAAAATTCAGTTCAAAAAAATAAGTTCAACAAAACTACATGTTATATATATCAAACGAAAGCTATTTCACGGCTGAACAACCTTTTTTCAAGAACAAAGACCTAAAAACGTGACTGAAAAGTTTTACTGCCCAAAGTCACTAATGTTATGACTTTATGCTCCCAAAGTTATTCGGAGCTCCACCTTAAAGTGACTACTTTAGAAATGCAATTCAAGACGTATGTCGTGTGGTACGTAGTACGTACGTACATGCGCACGTTAGCATCCTACTAAAATTTAAGTTGAAACTAAGATTTAAGCTAATTTTTGGCTAAAACTGACTTTTGGAAAGGTTTTAAAAACGGGATTTAGAAGTTTTGAACAAAAATTCTTAAATTCAGCTTTATAATTTGAGCTAAAACTAGAATGGCACGATGTCCCACTGACATTTATGGGCTGAAAATCAAATGTTAAAGTTCAGACAAAATTTCAATTTTGACTGTCACGTTTCCACAGTACTGTGCATAAAAGTTTCCTGTTCGTCGACGTACGTAGGCGTGATAGCGCCTAACCTTGTATTTGAGATCTTGCTATCTTTAAAATCTACATACCCAGACAAAGCGTTTCCAGGTATCTCGGAGTTACTAAGTACGTCTGTGGGCTGAGAAATATAAGGTTAAAGTTCAGACAAAATTTTAATTTGACTGTCAAGTTGCTACTGCACTGTGCAAACAAGCCCAATCTGCGGCAAAACCTTCAGTAAGTATTAAGAATTACGTTCAAGTAAGCTGACCAGCAGGTCAGCTAAAACCTGTTGTGCAGCAGATAATTATCTTATTGTAAAATGTGTATGCAAAAGTTCAATGCGTTTTTATGCAATTTTACAATAAGTTGTTTATGCAAAAACTTAAAGCAGTTTTCATTATATTACAACAAATTATGTAGAAATGGGTTGTTTTTATGAGTGAGAAGTGTATTTATTCTTTCATGACCATCAAATGACTACATTTAGCAGGAAATATAAGATGCTGCTAACAAAATTATCTGGTCAAAATGTACGTAAACCTGCAAAAAAATATGAAAATAGAAAATCTTACTTAAGTACGTTTCATGTTTCAAGTTTCATGTTTCAAGCTTCATGTACGGCGTTACCGAGGTGAGGTAAACCGTCAATGACTGGTCACGCTAACTACCATCACTGTTACAAGAGACACACCTGTATCAACATGGAATTTGTTGATAAATGGAAAGCACCCACGTTGCTTAAACGCATGAGATTCTCGATTTGAATTTGATTTTAATGCAAATTTTTGTTTTTTTATATTTAGACAGAGAATTAGCTCCTTTTCACATTTTAGTTGAGTTCGCTTGGCATAGACTATTTGTATGTGGCCGGTTAGCTCAGTTGGTAGTGCATCCAATCCGTAAACGGAAGGTTGGTGGTTCAACTCCACTCCGGCAGCTTCTTTTTGAATATTTTCGACTTGACATTTTGGTCTTTTAGCAGAATACAGTCGGTTAGCTTAAGGGAAGCTGCACAGAATGAAGCGACGGATACACTGTAAATCTAGGTGACACACGCACATACACATATGAGCTGACGTTACACACACAGACATACCCAATTCTTGCACAGTTTAGTGTTATAACGCCAAAATCAAAATTAAAGACTTGTTGTGCTGTGGCACAACAGGAAAAAAGTTTCCTGTTTGTCGACCTACCACAAGTTTCATCCGTCGCGAAAAATGATCAAGGTTGGCCGGAAAGTGACGAACAAAAACTTTTTTCAAAAACTGCTCCAAAACACATTTTCGATGTAAAAAAGTGAAAAACTGAAAATTTTTGTTCGTCACTTTTTGGCTACCGTTTCGTCATTTTTTGCGAAGGATGAAGTTCGTCGTACGTCGACGAACAAGGAACTTTTTTACGCGCAGGACTGTATGTAGGTAGTAAAATTAAATATAACCGAAAAGTAAAGAAAATCTAACGGAAACATGACTGAAAAGTGGAGGAAATATGAATGAAATAAGACCGAAAAGTGAATGAAATATGACCGAAAAGTGAAGGAAATATGACCGAAAGGCTAAGAAAAAATGTGCTGAAAAGTGATGGAAAGTTGGACTAAATGGAGGAAATGTGACGAAAAAATGAAGAAAGTACGGCAGAAATGTGACGGAAAGTGAGATTTGTTATTGGAGGAAATTTGACGGAAATAGAAAGGAAATGTGAAATGTGAAGAAAATTTTTCCATCGTTTTCCGTCATTATTCAGTGATATTTCGAAATTATTTTTTCCGGTGAGTTAGAGAAATTTTTTGTAAATTTTAGGTTTCGCTAAGCCAAAGTAGTAGCTAGTCAAAACTCAAAACAAGTCAAAACGGCCGTTTATTGAAAAAAAAGAAATTTTGAACAACGACGAATTGCACGAAAGTCTCAAAAATTTGACACTAATGCTAGGATTTTGTTCAAAGTTTGGGATAATTTAGCACACACGTGTCTATGTTATACTAATATTTCAAAAATTAGGCCAGTATTCACATAGCCTACTAAGTGTTATTCTCATGCTAACGCTAAGCGTGTGCTAAGTGTTAGCGCTTATTCCTGTTGTGCCACAGCACAACAGGTCTTTAGTTTTGATTCTGGCGAGATAACACTAAAGTCTGACCAAAAAAGGTTGAGTCACTTAATGTTTTGCTTGTTGCATAAAAATGGTAAGATATAGCCCCAACAAAGTATATATATTCTTGACCCTTGGGACGAGTAGAATTTCATAGTGACCATCACTGGTCACTACTGGTCACTCTGACGAAAAAGTTAATGTACGCCTACCAAATTCACAAGCATCATTCGTAATATATTGTAGGTTTATGTCCAGCAGACAAACTTTCGAATGAGCTATTGATGTCCACTCAATGTCCACTCAGTGTCCACTTATTAACTGTCGAAGAAAAAGTGCTTTTCTGTTACTAAAACAATTCTTGAATACTTTCACGGTCCAATTTTCCTGTCATAGTGTGGAAAATAACGCGGGCTATTTGTTCCGACTCCTTATTTTACTGTATTGTACTGTTAGCTGAATTTAATACACACGGTAAACTGATCACTTGACCACTAGGGGGGCAAATCGAGATATTTTTCACAGGTTGCAGATATGAATCTTGTAATTTAGCCTATCTGAAGCTGCAAGAATTGCTACTACTGCTTAATTTCAAAAACGGTTCACTTGTTTCACTGGTGACTGACCATTGGTCATTTCCCAAAAAGTTGCACCAACTGTCTTTAGTGCCTGACTACACAAAACTGATCACAAATAACGCTTAAAACTTGATTACAACATATTTCTAAAATGTTGATCTGCACTTAATCAGCAATTTTTAGTCAATAATAGTTCAACTGCCTCAATTTTAACTCACTGCAAAATAGAGTTAATTTTCAAAAAAAATTAATTGAGCAATATTTTAGCAAAAATTATGCTATTTTTGACTAAAAATGCTATTTAACATACGAATTAATAATTTTTAACATAATTTTAAGTTTTAATACAGTTATAGCAGTAGTGGTCACTCCACCAATATTACACACTGTACTCAGTAATGTTCATAGTTTATAAGGAGGATTTTGCACGTCACCGCTGCGTCCGGATAGCCGAGTGGTCGGAGGCGCTACTCACCAACGGATGGGTCGACGGTTCGATCCCCAACGGGTAATGCTGTTTTTCTTTTTCTTTTTTCAGTTTAACATGTTTTATTGCATTACTTACATAATTAAAGCTTTCTATGAATTTGAACTTGTTATTTTAAAATTTTTACACATATATTTATGCAGAAAAAATGGCTACAATGTTTCTGTGCAGAATTGTTAAAAACACAAACTGGTTTAAAAAATAACAAGTTCAAATTCATAGAATGCTCTAATTATGTAAGTAATGCAATAAAACATGTTAAACTAAAAAAAGAAAAAAGAAAAGCAGCACTACCCGTTGGGGATCGAACCGTCGACCCATCCGTTGGTGAGTAGCGCCTCCGACCACTCGGCTATCCGGACGCTGCGGGGACGTGCAAAATCCCCTTTATAAACTATGAACATTACTGAGTACAGTGTGTAATATTGGTGGAGTGACCACTACTGCTATAACTGTATTAAAACTTAAAATTATGTTAAAAATTATTAATTCGTATGTTAAATAGCATTTTTAGTCAAAAATAGCATAATTTTTGCTAAAATATTGCTCAATTAAATTTTTTTGAAAATTAACTCTATTTTACAGTGAGTTAAAATTAGGGATGTCGCGGATATCCGCATCCGCATCCGCATCCGCGGATGATCCGCAACTTTTTGACATCCGCATCCGCATCCGCATCCGCAAAAATTTAATGCGGATGTGCGGATGTTGCAGATTCGGCAAAATTTACTAAAAATGTAGAAAATCAGACGACAATTTTGATTTTTGTGCATGTATATACCAATATTTTTGCTCTTACAACGGTGGATGAAACTTTATTCTAGGCTTTTTCACCTCATTGTTGGTTGCAAATCGCTCTTTTCTAAAGTAGGCTTCACGAATATTTGATATTGCTGGCATATTCGAACTAAGTTTTGCATTTGCATGTTTGAGAGAGACTAGTCTACAAACTTGTAAAGCAATAATTGTCAAAACAATATCAGTTTTTAACTTGCATGCTTTCGTAGATTAAAAAAATTAGACAGAGTACGTATAGTGATTATACACCAACCAAAACCAAAAGCATCACGTTGCCAGAGGGTCACGCTGATAGCCTTTGAGTTGGCATAAAGTTAACCACTAGCGTTTTAACGAAACTGTTGATGGCTGCGCATGGCTTAGAAAATATGTATAATAAATGCACAACTTCGATACAAACTGTTTTATCTGAGTCTCATTCCTTAGTACTTGCACTCTTGCATTCATACTGCTATTTTTAGTATATTATGTATTTTTTGGTGAAAAATTTTTCAAAAATTCGGCCCATAACTTGTTTAGAACGTATTCTAAAAAGATCCGCATCCGCATCCGCGCGGATGTCAGAAGTCAACATCCGCATCCGCATCCGCATCCGCGGATGTCAAAAAAGTCACATCCGCGACATCCCTAGTTAAAATTGAGGTAGTTGAACTATTATTGACTGAAAATTGCTGATTAAGTGCAGATCAACATTTTAAAAATATGTTGTAATCAAGTTTTAAGCGTTATTTGTGATCAGTTTTGTGTAGTCAGGCACTAAAGACAGTTGGTGCATCTTTTTGGGAAATGACCAATGGTCAGTCACCAGTGAAACAAGTGAACCGTTTTTGAAATTAAGCAGTAGTAGCAATTCTTGCAGCTTCAGATAGGCTAAATTACAAGATTCATATCTGCAACCTGTGAAAAATATCTCGATTTGCCCCCCTAGTGGTCAAGTGGTCAGTTTACCGTGTGTATTAAATTCAGCTAACAGTACAATACAGTAAAATAAGGAGTCGGAACAAATAGCCCGCGTTATTTTCCACACTATGACAGGAAAATTGGACCGTGAAAGTATTCAAGAATTGTTTTAGTAACAAAAAAGCACTTTTTTTTCGACAGTTAATAAGTGGACACTGAGTGGACATTGAGTGGACATCAATAGCTCATTCGAAAGTTTGTCTGCTGGACATAAACCTACAATATATTACGAATGGTGCTTGTGAATTTGGTAGGCGTACAGTAACTTTTTCGTCAGAGTGACCAGTAGTGACCAGTGATGGTCACTATGAAATTCTACTCGTTCCAAGGGTCAAGAATATATATACTTTGTTGGGGCTATATCTTACCATTTTTATGCAACAAGCAAAACATTAAGTGACTCAACCTTTTTTGGTCAGACTTTAGATTGTGCAACAGTTTCGTCTGTGTGCGTGTTAAACATCAGCTCATGTGTGTATGTGCGTGTGTCACCTAGATTTACAGTGTATTTGTCGTTAACAGCTTCACTGAAGTTACTACAGACCTATGTACCTCATTCCCATTGACTGCATTCTGTTAAAGACAAAAATGTCGTCTCAAATTTTCAAAAATGAGCTCCGGAAGTAGATTCGAACTATCAACCTTCCGCTTGCGGATCGGACACTCTACCAACTAGGCTAACTGGGCTCATAGAAACAGTTGGTGATGCAAAGGGTATCAACTATGTAAAATGCAAAACGGATCTAATTAAGTATCAGTCTGAGCACTGAAATTGAATTCAATTCAAATGGAAAAAATAAAATTGAATTCAAATCTAAAATCTCATACGTTTGATGTCGTACTGGATGCGTATTTGGATGCTTATAAGTTTTTACAGTAACAATTTATTTCAAGACAAAAATGTGTTCAATCTGTAAGGCGACTCGTTGCCGCACCTACTAATGGCCCAAGCAGGAACAGTGGGTACCGGCTATCTGGGGAGGATCGTTCACTCGCCCGTAGCCTCGACCACACCGCCGGCGGGGCTTCCAGGTATGATGAGCGGGGTCTTCCGTACGGGCCGGGGTTGCCGGACACCGACGGGAAATGGGGCTTACCTACTCGTAAGGTAAGGCGCAGTAGGCGCGGATCACAGAATTAGAGCCGTCCGCTAAGCCTGAATGGGCTTGCCAGTGCGGGGCTGCGAGCAGTAGCAGTGGGACTGATCACGGCGCATACGGAACGCGGAATGGCAGGGCCTCACTAGGCCGATACTGCCTGGGGGCACACAAAGACACACGGCCGGGCTTCTATGCCAAAACTGCCCAAAAACAGACTCGAACACACTAATGAAAATAACACATTTAATAGAAAAGACACAACGGGCCGTTTCGGCGAAATACACAGATAGAACAGAGGCTCAGACCAACAACAAAAGCAACCGTACAACTCGAAATCCACACGCACACACTGACAATTTTACAATCCAGGCTACCAACACAATGGGTGGGATTCACAAAGCCCGTTTAAACGCAGTCTAAGTTAGACTGCGTTTAAACGCAGTCTAAAACGTCGGTCTAAGTTAAACATGATTCACAAAGATTGATATGAATAGTATGTGTCAGCTGATTTTTTTGTTCTTTTTCAATTGAAACCTTGTTTAACTTAAACGAACGTTTAGACCGAGTCTAAACGTGATTCACAAAGCCTGTTTAGTTAAACGGGCTCGTTAAACAGAATTCTTTGATTTCATTCTTTTTTAAATTCTATTGCAGAACATTTTGCTTTAATACGTACCGACAATGCTGTTTATTTAGGTAATAAAATTACATTTTAATAAAAGTTAATTTAAAATTTAAGTTAATTACGTAGTTAAATAGCATATTTGCCTATTATTAAATAAGCTAATTATTAGATAAATGATAAACCAAACATTTGTAGTCAGTGCGGATTACGGGTCTAGAACATAGGTACAAAGTTCAACCATTTTCATTAAATTTAAAGTTAAAAAAGGTATTAAAGTTAAACTAAGGCATCATTTTAAGTTAAACTTACAGTTAAAATAAAGCTCAGGCGTTAATTTAAGTTGAACTAAGTTCAAAATCAATTATTTTCATCAAACTTTTTGAATAATTTTAGGTAACTTACTTTAATTTAAGTGCAGTTATAGTTACAGTAAGACCAGTAACTAAAAATTTGCAAAAATATTTAAGTAAAACGCTAAAAAATGACTTAGACTAACCTTAGACTAGCCAAAAGGCTAGTCTAAATCTAACACTAGCGAGCGTTTAAGTTAAACGAACGTTTAACTTAGACTGAGCTCGTGAATCAGGAATAGAACGTAATTTAGAACACGAAAATAGAACAAAATTTACACGCTAATCATATGCAGACTTAGACTGGGTCTAAACGTTCGTTTAGCTAGACTGCGTTTAAACGCAGTCTAAGACTTAGACTGGGTCTAAGTTAAACGCGCTTTGTGAATCCCACCCAATATGTGACCAAGCGTACGCACACACAAGAGGGTAAGTACGTACATAACGTTAAAATATATTGAGCGTTAATTCACAAATGTGTAATATGAAAAGGTGAATGAAGTGTGAGTAAGGGAGTAAGGGAGGTTCTCTCAGGTGAAGCCTTACAGATCTTTTGCATACACATTTTGCTGAAAGAAAACTTTGTCAATATTTTGCATACAAATTTTGCAGTAAGATTATCAATTGCTGCACAACAGGTTTTAGCTGACCCACTGATCAGCTTACTTGAAAGTAATTCTTAATACTTACTGAAGGTTTTGCCGCAGATTGGGCGTGTTTAGTACTAAACTGTTATTCACAAAATAAACGCTTAAATGCCGATTTACACTGTGTGTTTTTGCCGCTGCAATTTTGACGCAAACGCAAGACGCAGGGTGTCGCAAGTCAGTTTTATGCGTCTTTACTGTTTTAAAAAGTGACAAATTGCTCCGCAAACATCGTTGAAGAAACTAATATATACGTCCGTACCATCAAAATTCAAAACGCAATAGAATCGCAAGGCGAATTGCAGTCTGTCGTTCAAGGTGGCGCTCCTGAAATGCGACTAATCAAAAAACGGCAGTCTGCGGCCAATTTTAGATGCAAAATTGCAAGCTGGTGTAAAAGTATGCCTGAACAAAAAAAAATCAAGTTGGTTGATACAAATTGACATTCACTGTAGAGTGTAGAGCAAACGTGAGTGGAATTTCGGCTTGCGATTTCTCTTCACAAATAATTAGCTTTTGCACAATCATAACTCATTTTGCTCGCCTCAACGTGATCGAGCGGTCGCAAAGTGTACTTTTTGATGAATTTGATCGATACATTGAAAAACACTGAAATCGCGATTTTTGAAAAACATAAAATTGACTAAATTTTCTTAAATACTATCGATTTGCTCAAAATCAAATTTTGCGACCTCTCGAAGACGACAAGGTGCATTTAATGAAGTGCCAAATTTAATCTTTTTTCGTTGAGCCAATTTTTAATAAAATCGCAAGCCGAAAATTTGCGTTTGTATTCACATGCTCTATATTTTTGTGTCATGCAAAAAAATTGTGCTAGTTCACAAAAAAATTAAACCAACACAATAAAATAGCTTAAATTTTAAAGTATGTTCAAGTAAAACGCAGCTGGTAGTGTTTTTTAGCCTTTCGAATTCATTACATATGTACGTGTAAATGCAGTGGCTTATGAAGGCATTTTTCTTGCTGAAATTAAAGGCCGATTCACACGGTGCGTTTTTGCCGCTGCGATTTTGACGCAAAACGCAAGCCGCAGGGTGTCGCAAGCGAAACGCACCGTCTGAACAAGCTTTGCGGCCTTAGTGCGTCTCGCAGGTCAGTTTGTTGCGTCTTTACTGTTTCAAAAAAATGACGAATTGGTTCGCGAAATTTGTTTATGCCAACACGTCCGCAGCATCAAAACGCAATGAAATTGCAGGTCGAATAGCAGTCTGGCGTTTGAAACGCTGCGGCAAAATCAAGACGCAGGCATTCCGCACTAAAAACGCTGCGTCTGTTTAGACATTGCGTTTTGCGTGCGGCAAGCTGCGTTTTGCCGCAGCGGCAAAAACGCTGCGGCAAAATCGCAGTAAAATCGCACCGTGTGAATCGGCCTTAAAGGCCGATTCACACGGTGCGTTTTTGCCGCTGCGTTTTCGACGCAAAACGCAAGCCGCAGGGTGTCGCAAGTGAAACGCACCGTCTGAAAAAACTTTGCGCCCTCAGTGCGTCTCGCATGCCAATTTGCTGCGTCTTCACTGTTTCAAAAAATGACAAATTGCTAAGCGAAAATTGTTTAAACCAACACATCCGTAGCATCAAACCGCAATGAAATCGCAGGTCGAATTGCAGTCTGGCGTTTAAAAGCTGCGGCAAATTCAAGACGCAGGCATTCCGCACTAAAAACGCTACGTCGGTTCAGACATTGCGTTTTGCTTGCGGCAAGCTGCGTTTTGCCGCAGCGGCAAAAACGCTGCGGCAAAATCGCAGTAAAATCGCAGCGTGTGAATCGGCCTTTAGGCCCGTATTCACATACAAGTGGTATAGTTATTCACAAACTAACGCTAAGTGTTTGCTAAGCGCTAAGCGCTTGATTATGTTTAGCATGTTGAAAAGTCAAGTTTGTGAATAACACTTAGCGCTTCTAAGCGCTAACACTAAGTGTAAACACTAAGTTTAAGCGTTACACTTAGTATGTGAATACGGGCCTTAGTTACAGCAAGGCTCATCACATAAACATATAAATTTCAAAATTACTAAACTAAGCCTAAGCCTCAACCTAAGCCCAAACTAAGCTTAACTCTGGGACTCAGCCTAAGCCTAAATCCAAACTTGAGCCGATATTTGATTGATTTTCAAAACACACGCACACACGGTTTACATTCGGTTGGGGGGGAAAATTATTTTCGGCCCTAATTCGCTTCCTACCCCATCTTTTAATAAAAATATGAAACCCCCATCGTCAGCCATGCCCCCAATTTGATCTCTAGCCCCCAAAATAGCTGTCGCCCCTTTTAATAAAAATCTGAGTTGAAATTATTGGTGTTAAAACCCTTAGGGGTCGAATAAGTCGGAAAAACGGCATTTTTTCGACTAATGATTCGGAGTCCCCCTATATCCCCCAAACCCAGAGGGGGTCAAAATTGATCGCTCTTTCAAATAGGCTAGGTTAGAAGTTTGTAGGATGTAAGCTTTAGCTGGAAATCAAACTTTGTCTAAAAATTAAACTTTACATGTAATTTTTTACACAAAATTAGATTTAGGCAAAAATACTCCATGAAACGAAAACCTGCTGCTACCATTGAAAGAGCAACTTCTAAGCTACTAAATGCTGAAAAAGTTTTGTTAATCGGTTCAGGCTTTGAAAAGTTACGAAACTTTCTGAAGCTACCTGGACCAGGCTGTTAGAAGCGCTACAGCACAATTAAGGTTCAATACAAAATTCGGGCTATATCTGCGAAATTTTTTAAATTCTGAAGCGAGTTGAGGTTTCTTAGTGTGGTAATGTTATTTTTGATGCTTCTTAACAGGTTTTTCTTTCAAATTAGGCGTCAGGCTTAGGCTTAGGCTTAGTGCTTAGACTCAGAGCTCAGGCTTTGGCTTAGTGCTTAGGCTGAGGCTTAGTGCTCACAATTAAACTGAGTTGTGGGTGAGTAAAAAAATTAGTCTTAGTTTCCTGCATCAAATAAAAGGACATTTGCTACTGTGTAATAATGAATAAAGCTGAACTTTAAAACCGAAATTGCCCATCGGCGTGAGCTTGGCTCTGAGCATTAGGGAAGTTTTGAACTAGGATTTATATATTAGCATTAGAATTTATTGTAACGCCGTATTTGTGCCTTAAATGTGATATTTTTTGTGAGGAAAAATGTTTGATACCCATCTGCTGCGCAAAAAATTATAAAATTTTGAATTTTAAGCTCATTTTAAGGGCGCAACTGAGGCGGGGGGGGGGAGAAATTCAAACTGACATTTTTTCACCGTGAAAACACGTTTTTATAGGTTTTCGCATGCGCTTAGTTCATTTTTAGCACTTTCCAAGCGAAAAAACGTTGATTTATACCTATTCGAAAAAATTCAATTTTAGTAGAAAATCATCGTTTTTCGACATATTAGGGCTAATCGTCGAAAATTATGACCAATACAGTCGTAATATCAGCCTGCTGTTTGATTGTCATAAAATAACACATAATAATATACTTAATACAGCTCTCTTACCAACATATTTAGCTCATTTATACTAAAAATACTGATTTTGCCAACTGAAAAAAGAGGCGAAATATACATAGTTAAATTGAGCTTGCATATCAAAAGTTTTAGATCCTTTTCGCGTATACAATAAATTAATTACATTTTCATATAAAATTAAGCATCATTAGGCATAAGTAGCTATTTTAACTAAAAGCGAATGCCATAAATACGATTTACAAACGTCACTGATGCTCAGCAGCAAGCTGGGACTGACAGTCAGTTTCGGTTTAAAAGTGCAGCTTTATTTATGATTCCACAGTAGCAAGTGTCCTTTTATTTGATGCAAACAACTAAGACTAAGCCTTTTCTGACCAACCTACTGAGCCTGAGCCCTAAGCCTCAGCCTAAGCACTAAGCCTCAGCCTAAGCCTAATCTAACTAAGCACTAAGCCTAAGCCTAAGCACTAAGCCTAAGCCTGAGGCCTAATTTTATGGGAAAACCTACTAATAAGCATCAAAAATAAATTTGGTGCACTAAAGTACACCAACCAGTTCCATATTTCAGAAAAATTCCCAGCTATGGCCCGAAATTTGCATTGAACCTTACTTGTGCTGTAACGCTTCAACCAGCCTGGCTCGGGTAGCTTCAGAAAAAGTTTTGTAACTTTTCAAAGCCTGAACCGATTTACAAAATTTTTTCAGCATTTAGTAGCTTAGAAGTTGCTCTTTCAGTGGTAGCAGCAGGTCTTCATTTGATTCAGTATTTTTGCGTAAATCCAATTTTGCGCAAAAAATTTCATGTAAAGTTTAATTTTTTGACAAAGTTTGATTTCCAGATAGAGCTTACATCCTACAAACTTCTAACCTAGCCTATTCGAAAGAGCGTTCAATTTTGACCCCCCCTAGGTTTGGGGGATATAGGGGGACTCCGGATCATTAGTCGAAAAAATGCCGTTTTTCCGACTTATTCGACCCCTAAGGGTTTTAACACCAATAATTTCACTTCAGATTTTTATTAAAAGGGGCGACAGCTATTTTGGGGGCTAGAGATCAGATTGGGGGCATGGCTGACGATGGGGGTTTCATATTTTTATTAAAAGATGGGGTATAAAGCGAATTAGAATCCAAAATAATTTCTCCCCCCCCGCTTCAGTCTGACCCATTTTTTTAAGTATATATGTAAGTGCATTTCGCCAATTTTATAATTAAAAAATTAACATTTTTTGGCCAGAATGAGCAAGATATGTAGCAAATAAAGCTGAATAAAATATATTATTATGTGTTAATATATGCTCATAAAATTTCAGACTAATATAATGAGCGAGCTGGTCTTATTTTGCGAAAATTAGCCCCAATATGACAAAAAAACGATTTTCGACAAAATTTGAAATTTTAGAAAAAGCTAAAAATCTACGTTTTTTCGCTTGCAAACTGCCAAAAATGAACTCAGCGCATGCGAAAACCTATAACAACATGTTTTTACGTTGAAAAAATGTTAGTTTGAATTTTTCCCCCCCAACCGAATCTGCACACACACACATGTGAAGCCTTGCAATAAATGAGAGTAAAATGCTGAAATTTGGTCAAAAATTTTAAAATTTTTTAATCTGATTGTGCATCAAATTGAAGGAAATTAACTTCTGAACAACTTTTTTTGCAAGAACAAGTTCTTACGATGCATATTTATTATTTTTGCGCGGTTTTCAAAATAATGGCCAAAACCCACATTCAGGAGTGCCATCTTAAGGTGACAAAATTGGCAAAGCCAAAAAATTGGCCAAATTCGCCAGACGTCCAATTTTTGACCAAATTCAAACTTGGCCTTAATTTAGGCTTGGGCTTAGGCTTAGTATGGGGCTTAGGCTTAGGCTCAGGCTTATACAATCAAAAATCGAAATTTTCAGAAAAAATCCTGCCAGGTTAGCCTAGAGAATTCTGCCAACTTAGCCTAGACGATGCCCTAAAACAATCATAACGCAAATCATTGAAAACAACCGAAAAGAACAATTATATATAGCCACATAGCGATTTTCAAGATGTCATACGTCAAAAAATCTTAAATTGTGAGGATTTTATTACAAACAATGCTTCCCTTAAGCTGTTCTACTCCAAAAAATAGGTTCGCAATTTCCCAGCATTTTCCAAAAAGAAATACGAGCATTTTGTAGAAACTATAATGCTGACATGACAGAAACTGCCTCTCTGAACACGATGAATAATAAAAATATTACATCGACCAATTATATATTACAAAGTTATACATGCAGTCATTTCAAGTTGAATGATAAGGGTTGTTTTCAGACGTTCGTAGGTGACGAATGTATATAAAGTAGAGGGTGGTGGACACGATTTGACGATTGAATACACAATAAATTAGCAACCACGAAGTGTGTGTCAATGGTGTTTTCAAAAATGCAAAATTATGCTGAGGAATTTCTAATGAAGCATATATATAACAAAAAATCTTTCAACTATAGGTTCCTGAAAAAATTACTTAAAAAACAAAATGCATTTTTTATTTCGAAAGATTAAAGAACGACAAGGCTCAACTTGGTCGCGAAATGTCACTAATATACCTTAAATTGCATGCCCTTCATTCCCTCGGCGGCCAAAAGCCACCCCAAGTCAACTTAACTCTTCCCTAAAACAACAGACCACGTGGCTTTCCTTCTGCAGAGCTCATCACATTATGTAAACATATACATTTCAAAATTACAAAACTTAAGCCCGAGCCTTAGCCTAAGCTGAAGCTGAAATCCAAACCGAAGCGTAAACTTAAGTATTTTTGAAAACGGACACGCACACTCACATGTGTTGCGCCTTGCAGGAAAGCGAGCTCAATACAAACCCCAACTAATCGCTTAGATTAGCCCCAGCCCCCCACTAAGCCAGACACTATGTGAATACAAAACCCACACAATTGCGAAGCAGCTAACTGCTAAGCGAAGTGTACATAAGTAAAATACATAAGTGTATGTATGTGAGGCACATAGGCCACAACACTTAGGCCCGTAATCACATGCTAAGTGCCGAAAAATAATAGAAAAGCTGCGGAAATTCGGCTGAAATTTGAAGGAAATATGAATGAAACATTACTGAAAAATAGCAGAAAAGTTGTAGAAATCTAGCGGAAATATGACCGAAATTTAAATGAAATATTGCTGAAAAATAACAGAAAACCTGCGGAAATTTAGCGGAAATTTGACCGAAATTAAGCCAAAATTAGACTGAAAATGTGTAGAAATAAAACCGAAAGTTGAAGAAAAAAAAGCAAAAGTTTAGGCAAAATATGTACTAAAAACGCACGAAATGAGTATGAAAATTAAAATGACTAAATTTCTTCAATACTATCAATTTGCACAAATTCAAATTTTGCGACCGCTCACCTTTTCACCTTTTTCACGCTACGTTTTAAATAAATTTTACAAAATATTTACATGCTATTCACTCACGTAAACAGTCAGTCAGTAAATGTTCTGAAATTTCTGTTAATATTCAATGTATTTAACTTGAAACTTTTGTCATCAGTAGTCCACGTTAGCCTTGTTTTTAACTTATAGCCCTTTTTTAACGTTACCTTTTCTCACAAAAGTAAGTTTACTTTGTCTGTGGGTAAGGATAGCCTGGCCTGACTCTGCCCATGAGTTATTTTCAGAAAGCGGCCCATGACTAGAATTATAGAATACACTATCAGTGGCGGATCCAGGATAAAATTTCGGGGGGGGGGCGGCGATGGTTTTTCAATTTTTAAGATGTGTAAAAATGCACGGATCTGCAATTTTTACTACCAAAAACGACATAGATTCGCATATTTCGTTCAAAAACAATGCTAACTTTTAACCAGGGAAGCATATATAGAAAGTGAAAGTTTCTACTGCTTCAAGTTTCAAAACAACCGCAAGTTTCAAACTACGCAACCGACAGGCCAGCGAGTTTTCAGAAGCTAGCAAATCTGGAAATTTTACGAAGTATTTTGACAATACAGACCACGAATTCACTAAAATGGCACTTTTGCAACGGTAAAACAGTTAAAACGGTGTCTATATTGCGCAAATAAACTGTACACAATGCAACCCAATATGTACACATACAATACACGAAAAACAAACCACATAGTTGCAGGGGTCTGGGGGCGTCGGCGGAAATGCGGAAATTTAGGTTTTTAGGCCGAATTTGGTCAATTGGATACGTATCGGAAATTTTTTCGGACAAAGAAATCGAAACAAAATAGTAAATCTTATAATATACACTCGTGAACTCATGCACAGGTTTTGATGGAAGATAATGACAAAGAATTATAGTAAGCCACAAGGTTGCAGCACAGGAAAAAAAGTGAGTACAAAAAATGTACAAAAAAGTACAAAAGATTTGAATGGAAAGTACAAAAAAAGTACAAAAAAAGTACAAACTTGCACTAAACAGTACAAAAAAAGTACAAAAAAATGTACAAAAAAAGTACAAAAAATGTACAAAAAAAATACAAAAAAAGTACGAACTTGCCAGGCCAAATTACAAAAAACGTACAAAAATAGTACAAAAAAAGTACAAAATTTTTTGTACTTTTTTTGTAACGTTTTGTACTGTTTTTGTACATTTTTTGTACTAATTTTTTTTCCTCTGCAGGGGCCTGGGGGCAGGTGCCCCCTGCATAAAAATTTGGAGAATTTTTTAATTTTTAGGCCAAATTTGGTCAATTGGAGACGTATCAAAATTTTTTTTGGCCGGGCGATAAAAACCAAGGGGGGGACCCTTGTGCTTGTGCACAATTTCACTTGTTTAACATTTCGGGGGCGGGGGCGGCCGCACCGCCGCCACCCCCCCCCCCTGGATCCGCCCCTAACACTATATTCATAACATAACAGTGTATATCAGTTTTGTCCTGGGGATCTGTAGTTTGTATATACAAATACTTATATATTATTATATATATATATATATATATATATATATATATATATATATATATATATGTGTGTGTGTGTATGTATTTAGTTTTCAGATTCTTAATGCTTCTGCGTTTGTTATGCCAAAATGGTTGCTTATTTTTCCCCAGCATTTCGCCGTTTTTCTTACACTGAAGCGAGTGCTACCTGTATATATAGATTTATGTGCCGTATATGATGCTATCATGCTATGCTGGCTGCGTATGAGACAACTATTTATTAAACTGTGATGTCCAACCTGATCCAGATTGAAAAGACCAAACGAAATGTACCTTTTGCTAAATTTGTTTGCGGAAAACACGTCACGTTGCAGAACAAAGTAGTTGCTTGTCCTGTCGTGGCAAATATTAACACCGATACGGACGCTAGTACGAGTCAAAAGGTATTTATATTTATTTATTTACACGTATATATTTGTAATACGTATATTTACAGTCATACATGTAACAGCACCGAAATTTTGGGTACCCCTCCTCCCCTTGGTGGGACCCCCCTCCCCTGCGTCAACTCATTTTTGACACCCCTCCCTCCCCAAAATGACGCAATTTTTACCTTTTTTGACCAAAAAACACCGATTTTGACAATTTTTAGCGAAAATTTGGGTAAAAATTGCTTAAATTTTCCGAAAAAATGCTAATTTTTTCAAATTTTGGCTAAAATTTTACTCCCGCCGGGACCCTCCCCCCTCTTTCACCCCTGGCGGGACCCCCCCTCCCTCCCCCGGGACCGAATTTTGGGGGGGGTCTTCCCCCCCCATCCCCCCCAACTACATGTATGTTTACAGTAAAAGGCGGCGACAGTAAAAATTTCAAAGCAATGCGAGTTTACAATTTTTATTTTAACGCAAATGCAATTTTTGCGTTAGTAATTTGACGTATTTGCGAGTATATATTTGCCACCATTTTGTCATCTTTTTGTCATTACAGCCGCTGTTTGGCCAAAAGTTTACATGAACGACGACATGATGTAGGCTGTGGACATTATATTTTTCTGTCAGTTACATTGTTTTGAATTTTAGCTGTCTTCGGTGTCTGACGATCCTGCTTCCAATGACAACATCAACGGAGCGCTACCTGAAATACTGCACGATTCAATTAGGACTAACAATCATTCTCATTTCTTATATTGTAATTTCTATAATGCACAAAAATGTTGTCTATGTTTATTATTGATTAGATTTTAGGTGTTTTATGTACATATATATCTATATAAGTATATATATTTTTAATTGTTAAGAGTGCTAAATAGGGTAGTATGCATTATGCCAGGTATATTGGTATGCATAATATGGAGTAATGACAGCAATGACACAATCTTCGACAGTGGTCTGACGTAGGTTGATTAATCAGTTCTATGACTATTTTTTCTAAAATATTATAAAATTCAAACGCAAGTGCACAAAAAAGGTCCCCAACACGACGCCACTCATTTCGAAAATATTTAAACCCTAGCCGTCCGCCATCCGTCTGTCTGTATCTCCCTATTTGCAGAATCGCCTGGGCTGGCCTTTTAAAACAATCAGCAGTTCGTAAACTTTAGCATCTATTTTGAAGCAAAAAATTAGTTTAGCGTTTATGCGTACTAATATATTTTTATAGGTTTTTTATAATATAGTTTTTTTTATATTTGTTCTAGCTGTCGACCAGGATCCGGCAGCAGATGCAGTATTTACTAAATTGGAGCCCACGGAGCGGATACATAGAATGAAATTGCGACATCATGATTCTCAAGATTCAGTGTCTAGTCCAAATGACAGCGTTCCGCGTCTGACGGCAGGGGGTAACTGTCACGGACGGAAGAAACGGTAAGACTATGCGGAACGGTCTGTCATGGTGTTCTGGTAATTTGAATGTATATGTACTTAAATTTGTAAACAAGCTGCTTCTGTGGCGCAAACTTTCTGTACAAAATTCATTATTTCTCGAAAGATCTTTCAAAATTGTAGTGGACACTGGATAGAAAAACGAAGCATCAACCTTTAGTGCATGGCATATGGGTTAATTATATATATGTATATAGTTCTACTTTAGTTAACTTTTGTGTAAGTTGTGTTGTTGTTAAGTTGTGTTAACTGTTAAGTTATAGCCTTAAAGAAAAACCACTATAAATATAATATATAATTAATTACCCCATTTGTTCTGTCATACGGGGATAAGTTTTTGCATGACAAATTCGTGTCAACCGTTACGCGCGGTTGAATCTGATCATTATTTCGGTTATTCATTTGTTTTTTTTTATAGTCACACTGCCCGTCAGCCTTTACTGGCCAATAGTGTGGGCTCTTCGGACAATCTGAACGTGGCGTGTTTGCATTCGCTGTCTCTGAAAGATTGCAAGAGTACCTCCTATCCCACCCTCCCCTCCATTGAGCCGGCTGAGGACAGACCCCAGCCCAGTGGTCATTCCTCGGTAGACAACCATCTGGCAGACTCATTCCCCACCTCTGGAGCCTCTAGTCATAACAGTCTTCCTGGTCTGCCCGGCATTTCCATTGACCAGGCCAGGAAAGTTAGGTTGGTTCGGCTTAGTGAAATCTGTTACTATAATATACGACTTTGTGATTTCCGTTATGGAGCGAAATGGATGATGTGTAGGATTAAAGAACTATAGAACAGCGACTCTGAATGGGTTTGAACTAGCATAAGAAAAAGTACTGTTTTCTTACATGGTTTTTTTTGCTTTGCTGAGGTTTTTTCACTATTTAGTCGCTACACTTCTGGAAGACTAAAACATGTAGATGTCACGCTTTGTTGTGCTATACGTATTAGTCAGTTCGTGGCATTGATTTTTCATGTTTAAAATCTGATTTCAGCAGTAAATTTCTGGTCGGTGGAGGCGGTGGCAGTCACTGGGTTTCCCTGCTTGGTCGTGACGAACTAGAAAGACATTTTCCCGACCACAATGTGCGCATATTTGTAGGCAGTTGGAATATAGCTGGAAAGGTATGGCATTGTATTTTGTTCTTCATATAATTTTTATGTATAAATCTGATCATACATGTAACGGGGTCACAATTTTGGGGGGTTCCCCTCCTGATCGACCACAGATAGCATAAATATTACTAAATTTTGTAAAATATTCACAAAAAAGTGCTATTTTTTCATTTTCGAGACCCTCAATTTGAGGGGAATGTCGCTCCTGTTCGTTGTACTATTGATTCAGTACGCTGTTTTCATTGCTATTTAACTGGAACTGTGCCTTGAGACTTGATAGAATAAATAGATATAGAGCACCTGTATTTATTTTGCGGACTTTTTTACCATTATTCGCAATATTTAACAGATGTTTTTTGTTTCAGACGGTTAAAGATAGTGATATCGAGGATTGGTTACTAAACGAGCAATGCAGACAGCTGCCGGAAGTTTATGTGATTGGCCTTCAAGAAGGACCTATTTCACAGTAACTATTTGTTTTTTCTTAAAAGAGTTTCTTTATCTGACCTTTTACTTGATTATTACCATTAATACGCTTATTCTGTGACACGCTTTCACTGAGCAGAAAAAAAACTTCGTTTATACTGGTCAAGTTGTTAACTAAATTGAATTAAACTAAAAAAGTTGCCAATCTATTGGTGACCAAAATTATTCCTACAAGAATATTCTACCCAAATCCATAACACAATTTTGGGGACGCGGCTTCCCGTCACCAAGGTAGAGGCAAAATTCCTCGTGGAAGCGGAGCTGGGGACTCCCACAAAAGGTTGTTGACCAATACTTCAAGCGAACCCTGTGAATGTTCACTCCTTAAAAACGCCAACGCACGTTTCTCAGGAGTGCCACCTTCAATTCAAGTTTTTAGACATGAACTCATAAAAAAGTACTGGGGTTTATGTGGTCAATAAGTATCAGCGCGATTATCTTTACTTTTTTAAAAAAAAGAAAAGCTGATGTATGTTGCAGAAATCCTGAACGCAACTGGGCAACGTGGGAAATCACAGTGCAGAAAGTGCTGGGACCATCGCACGTGCTGTATCACTCCTCCTGGCTCGGTGCTCAACATATGTGTGTATTCGTCAGACGGGAAATTGTGTGGTTTTTCTCTCGTAAGTCCACCGTTACGGACAGTGCTCTATCTAAGGAGGAACACGGGGCCATGTCCCGATCTTACTGTAGAATTACGATGGTAATGCGTGCAATGGTGTCCGGTGTCCCTTAAATCTGTTAAACTAGACAATATTAAGTTAGAAGCTAATTTAAGGTAAAACTGTATGATCATGTATACATATATTTCTGTGACCATCTGAGTATGTGAGTCACTGAGTCAGACATGCTGTAGTCAAGGCTCTTTTCATTTTAAGAAAAAATTTTCTGATTTGAAGTCAGCCATGCCACGATCTAAATAAGTTGGGTACTAAAAACATCGTTTTGCTTTCAGTTACGCGTTATTGTTTCAGTCACTGGACTGGACTAATTTCAACTAATTATCTAATATATTTAACTAATAACTTAATAAGTAAATAAATAGTTTTGTTATGTGAAATGATAATAATTGTTTAGATCCTCGCCGTGACTCAGTATCAACGAATATCATGAGCTCACTCAAGACCAAAGGTGCTGTCGCCGTGTCCTTCTATTTGTTCGGGACCTCTATGCTTTTCATATCTGCACATTTTTCTGGTAAGTTGAAGCTGGTGACATGAATATTTTCATTTTTTAATTGAATTTTATTGGAAATTTGCTGAATAGGATTACGAAGAGGTTTTAACCTTCAATCAATCTTATTTTTTTGTATGACTACATTAATCCCTTTTTTGAAATCGACAAAGTAGGCGCTGTTTTTTGTTGTTTTATTGGAGTCAGAGGGCAAAAAATGATGCAATATGTACTAAAGGATGAATTGCATATATAAAATCAAATAGATTACTCTGTTATTTATTATAATGAATAATTTTGAGTAATTTCAAAATACTAAAACTATCTATCCACTGAAAACTGAAAAGGTGTATCACCGTAATCTGTTTAGTTTCGGGTTTACCACTTGTTTTTCTGGCTAGGTTTTGTTTTGTTTTACCACATGTGCAGTGTGCACACTAGTAAATATATCGTAAATATTGCACTTTTTCAACCCAGTGGTAGTATCGGACTAAAAGTCTTGGACGTTACGCTCTTTAACTAACTACTTCAGCATAGTCTTGACTTTTAGAGCTAGGATTTAAAAGTATTCCCTCATTTATTTAAGTTGTAAGTGTAAGTTTAAGTTCGTCCCTCAATTGTAAGTTTAAGTTCTCATTTTGAAAAACGATTAAGTTTAAGTGTACTTTTTTAAGCCTACCTGGCTATCTAGAGCTCGTCCTTGTATTTTCACTTTCAGCAAACAGTCGATCAGAGCGCATCGATGACTTTCACCGCATCACGGCGGCGTTCCAAGCCTCTGGTCACCTGTTTCACAGCAAAGCCCCGCGTATGCACTTACTGGACGCATTTGATGTGGCCTTCTGGTTCGGTGACTTAAACTTTCGGTATGTGGTTTGATAGATTTTTCTTCAAATTCACTGTAATTTCCAGTGACCTGTTAACATAACACATACCGTTGGCTATGTGGCTATGTGATGCTTTTGTTTTACGTTGGCTATGTGTTTGTTTCGTCTAAAATATTGACTTAAGGGGGTAGTAACGTTTTCGACAGTTTTGCAGGAGTAACACTTGACAACTTACGGTTAATTTTCAATCAACAATTTATAGTACGCATATTAATTTAGGAAACTATAATTTATGATGAGATAAATGCTTGCTAAAATAGCTTGAAACATTCATTTTTAATTTTCACAGAAAATATTTTTCAACCAGTTAGGACAATTTTTCGTAAATTTTATGTTTAGCTAAGCCAAAGTAGTAGCTAGTCAAAACGGCCGTTTATTGAAAAAAGAAAAAAATGACACACGGGCATGTCAAAAACCTTCAATTTAGATGCCAAAACTTATCCTTCCGCTTTTTGAGATTACGTCACATTTATGTAACATTTCTTTTTGAACTAAGGTACACTACACAAAAGTCCGCAAAACTTGACGACTACTAGAAGGATTTTGTTCAAAATTTGGGATAATTTGGCACACATATGTGTCTACTTTATACTGAAATTTCAAAAATTTTGGTTTTGCTTATTTTCTGCGTTACATCAATTTTATTCACAGAAATCTGTAAAAATGTACTTCCGTGGACAAGTATATTATTATTATTATTATTACAAGTCTAGTGCGTCTAGTTTAGACTAGTTTTACAACTAAAAGTTCAGCGCATCTGAACATGTTAAAATTCGTTGAATTCAAAAAATGGTTCAATTTGAAATGTAAAAATGGTTCAAACTGAAATGTAAAGAGATTTGATCCAACATGGGCTGATTTTGAATAGTCACAAAGGTTGGATTTTAAAAGGCCCATAGCAGACAATAGGTATGACGGACAACCATGAAATTGACATCAATCGCTTAGATTTAAGGAGCGCTTTAAAATGAGGGGTCGCATGACCCTGTCACGTGAGCGTACCCTGAGATATTTATTTCGGGGTAATCGGAAGTGCCAGGTGGTCATGTGACCCCTCTTTCGAAAGCCCTGCACGCCAGCAATCCAATGATACCATTCTTGTGTCCGTCCGAGTTCCTAAAGGCCAGTTATGGCGCCTTTAAGGATGTGAGAAAAAGAACACTTTTCGTAATGTAGTAATTACGATTTAATTATGATAACAGTGTTCTATGGGGTGAATTCCTTTGAAGTCCCATAACGTTTGTTATGCGGGTCGTAGCGACTTGGGAGTTTCATTATTCGATTGGTGAGATAAAGCGCTTTCGATTGATGGGTCACATGACCCCCTTACTAAAAGTTGACGTTAGTCTTGACCTTGGCGCCAGTACAAAAACCGCTGTAATCAGCCCCAGACACTTTTTATCAAAAAATTATGCCTTGTGCCACGCTTACCACAGGTTGTACTACATTTTTGATAAGTATTGAGAAGTATGATGAAGAATCTGTCATTATCATTATTTTTAGTATAGTTCATATTATGTAATCATATTATGTAATTATTATTATTACTTTTATTCTCAAGTCTCGATGTTGCAGTCTTTTCATGCGTTGTTTTACATGTTTTTTTAGACAATTTCTGATGTGTCAATTTTTTATTTGTGTTAATTTAGCCTATTTCGTAAAAATATTAGATTCAAAAATTAGTATATTTTTGAAAATTCGAAAAAGTTCAAAATTAAAGGTCCGTAACTTCTTTTCTGCATCATGTAAATGCGCCAAACTTAGCATTAAAATTCACACTGTTATTGGCTATGTTGGTGTATGGAATGAAATTAGTTGGAGTTACACTGTCAATTTTACAAGAAAACAAGAAAAATGCAAAAATTCACGAAATTTGACTACTTTGACAGTGTCTGCTGACTAGCTTGTTACAGATTTAAGCTAGATAATGTGCATAAGTGTAGTTTCAGTCAAGCTCTTTAACGTGAAAAAGACAGCTGTTAAATTCATTGAGTCAATCAAAAGTTATAGCACGTTATAAAAACTGTCGAAAACGTAACTACCACCTTAAATGCTAACTAAATTACCATAAATTCACAGCCGGGTTAATAGTCCGAGACTGAGTGTTTATAGTCGGTAAATGTACTCTGAGTTAATTTCAAAAAGAAGGATGTTTTTGACCTCTATAATAGTGCTGTTTAGCTAAATATGGTCTTTGAAGTTTTGTCCGTGTTTCCTTTGTGTAGGCGCACAAAAAACGTAAACCCAGGTTCATAGTGGTTGTTTTTTAGAACATAGGTCAACGTCACGGACAACTTTTGTTCAACTACTGCGAGACCGTGACAAATGACAGGATGATTATTTCGTCTTTTTTTAGTACAAACTGACCTTGACGCATACTTTTTTGTGTGAAAAATTGGGTCAGGTTCCCAGGTGGTTTGCTTGGAATTGCTTAGGGACAAGACGATAAGGACAAGGTCGTGTAGGAAGTTAGGAACCAGGCTTAGTCACAAAATGTCGTTATGCAATCCATCACTGTGATTCACCAGTGAGATGATTTATTAGGCTCGATTCTTGTTTTCATCCGTATGTCCGTTCAGCCTGCAGAATGACGTCACTAGCAGCCTAGTGCAGTAGTTCAGCCAGCGCCTGTGACGTCATTATTTTGTCATTTTGTCGGCAGAACGGACATACGGCTGTTAGTATGAAATATTATGAATCGAGCCTAACGGTGAAGGTAGTGGTGCTATTATGTTTTTAGGGTATTGGGCGATCGCAGGGTGGTGGAGGGTGTGCTGCGGGCCACCCAACGCCAGCTAGACGCAGACCACTGCCAGCAGCTCTGTCACCTCATCCTGGCCAGGGACGAACTGCCCGCTGTACTTAAGTCTGGTCAGCCTGCTTTCACTAATTGACCGTTTAGTCTTAGAGCCTATTCCTTTACCGGATTAAACGGACTGGACTTATTTTAGTCAGAGGTTTTGGAATGACAAATCGGACTAAACAGACAAAACGAGTTAAAATAAAAGTTAAGTCCGTTTAATCCGGAGGTTTTGGAGTGGCATTTCTAGGCTTATTTTTTAAACCGTTTAGTCCGATTATAATTCACCCTTTAATCCGGTAAAGGAATAGGCCCTTAGTCGGCTATTTTACGGAAAATATCACTGTGTTTTGCAGGTATAAAAAGTGTAGCTGGAAGTGTTATGTGGTGGTTGTGTACTTACTTATGCTGTGCTCTTTTTACAGGAAAAGCATTCGATGGCTTTCAAGAAAAAGCTATAAGATTTCAACCAACGTATAAATTTGATCCTGGAACGAACTTTTACGACACGTCAGGAAAGGAAAGAGTGCCTTCTTTCACGGTTTGTAGATTTTCTGTTTTGCAAATATTATATTCATTCAATTTTTTCAAATGTTGGTGAAAAGTGAATTTTTAAAAATATGTGAACTGTTTTTTTTCAGCAGAAAAATGGCCTATGAGACCTAATTTAAAAATTGTGTTACAAAAGCGTCCTGTAACTATGTTCGTAACTATGTATAGACAAATGATAGCGATAAGTTTTAGAAAATGGCATAATATTATCCTGGGTCAGTCAAAATACAGTGATCTCTTTTTGGCTTCAGTAATCACGTCATAAGCAGATCTTCGGCAAAATGACAGTGGTGGGGCTATGAAATAGTTTAACTGCTAACTACTAACTACTACTACTACTTCAACTACTAACTACTATCTTCTCCTAGTTAATAGGCATTGCTGAGAGCGTTGGTTCAAGTTTTTTTCCTGTCGCTACCACAGTAGCGACAGGACCTTACATTTGATTTGCCCTAGCGAATTACACGTGTTACGTGTAATCGCTTGGACAAAATTGTGTGTGTGTTTGTGTGTAAACTTACCGTTATGCGTGATCGTGTTTTGTGTGTAAGCTGGCCCAGGCGGCCAGCTAGCCAACTTTTGTTGTTGTTGCTATTGGTGTTAGTTTCGTGGATTACTGTAGGCCCAAAAATGGCAAATTGAGTTTTTATTTCATGTTGCCGTTTTTTATTTCCAAAGCACCCGACATTTTTTGTTTAAAAAACTATGGGATGGATTCAACTAATTTTAAGTTTGTTTAGGCAGCTTATAAAACAGGCAAAGTTACACCCAGAACTATTAAATAAAATACAGCAGCTCAAAAATATTGAAAAACAACTAGTACTTCCCCCCACCCAGAATTTGCTAACTACCCACGTATGAGTTCCATCAAGTAGCGGTACGAGCAAAAATAGTTAAAAGGGCTATGTTCTGCATGCGGCTATCCAATAAATGATGCCGGATTTAGGCTGTTTTTACAGAATCTTACCGTTAGGTGTAAATCTGTCAGAAAAATGCCACACATTTCTGTGCTGTGAATTGCCAAAAAACTCCCACTATATGCCCAATATAAAATAACTAGCCCAAAAAAGTTTAAAAAATTCCAAAGGATGTTTTGGGGCTGTATTCACCGATTTTTGCATGTTCATGGGTTATTGCGAATTGTAAAATTTTATTATTCTTGCATTGCATGACATGCGATAAAGTTTACAGTTGGTTACTGCTTGGTACTTCGTTACCAAAATAGCGAAGCTTTGTCCTAGAGAACCAACTACATTGTAAGACTGGATCTTCCTACAGGACAGTCTATTTATACTTAAGGCCGATTCACACGGTGCGTTTTTGCCGCTGCGATTTTGACGCAAAACGCAAGCCGCAATGTGTCGCAAGCGAAACGCACCGTCTGAACAAGCTTTGCGGCCTTAGTGCGTCTCGCAGGTCAGTTTGCTGCGTCTTCACTGTTTCAAAAAAATGACAGTGCTAAGCAAAAATTGTTGAAACCAACACAAACTTAGCATCAAAACGCAATGAAATCGCAGGTCGAATTGCAGTCTGGCGTATAAAACGCTGCGGCAAATTCAAGACGCAGGCATTCCGCACTAAAAACGCTGCGTCTGTTCAGACATTGCGTTTTGTTTGCGGCAAGCTGCATTTTGCCGCAGCGGCAAAAACGCTGCGGCAAAAACGCTGCGGCAAAATCGCAGTAAAATCGCAGCGTGTGAATCGGCCTTAACAGATACAGCCCAAGTCCCTTCAACCGACAAACTTACGAAATAATCACGCCACGATCTGAACTTCTACACTATTAGTGTCGATTATTTCATAATTTTATCAGCTGAACGAACATACGCCTATAGGCATGAATCGGGTCTAACGCCCGAAAACCATTCCAAATGTTAAAAATAATTATAAAGTGGGTAGCGACAGGTTTAACTTCCTTTGAAGCAAATTCTTCCAAGTGATTTAGCTTCTACCGAATTTGATTTGCACTCAAAATTACTGATAATGGTGCAGACCGCAAGGCTGGTCGTGGACATGGATAAGAACTCCGTAAATTTTGCATGAAATTGCTGCTTGTTACATCTGCATTGCGCCTTCACAGGAGTTGTATTGTGCACAGTTTTTATAGTACAGTACATGAAACTCACAGGCAATTTTCACTTGTAAAGATTGCCCCTCTCCACCTTATGGCTTACTAGCTGTCTATTAGCAAGAGTACATAATAGCTTCTCACTCTATATAGAAGAAGAGTGAGACACTCTCCAGCCTGCCTGTGTTCTAGCACAGGCAGATGCGCTGGTCGTTTTCAGGCTACATGTTGACATTCTATGCAACATGTGACTGGCCAATCAGCGCGTAGATTCCCTGCGTAACACACTTTAGTATATAATCGCTGATGCGTTGATAAGCATTAAGATAGGGATAAAAGCTTAATAACTCATTATTTATTCATAGTCTGCTTGCAAAAACATTAAAAAAGGTTCGTAAATACCTCTAGGGATATTTTGGCAAACTTTCAGCGAAATTGATTGAGAAACTTTTGAGATATAAACTTTTCTGAATTTCTTCAAAGTTTCTCAATCAATTTCGCTGAAAGTTTGCCAAAATATCCCCAAAGATATTTGCAAACCTTTTTTAATGTTTTTACAAGCAGACTATGAATAAATATTGAGTTATTAACCTTTATCCCTCTCCCGTTTTATGATTGGAGCACGTGCACAGGCGTCTGCCAATCAGAGAATAGAAGCTCGCTTCTGATTGGCCAGTCACATGTTGCATAGAATGTCAACATGTAGCCTGAAAACGACCAGCGCATCTGCCTGTGCTAGAACACAGGCAGGCTGGAGAGTGTCTCACTCTTCTATATAGAGTGAGACGCTATTATGTACTCTTGCTATTAGTCAACTAAGTCAAACTTCATACTAGCCGTATGTCCGTTCAGTCTGCAGAATGACGTCACTAGCAGCCTAATGCAGTGGATCAGCCAGCGCATGTGACGTCATGCTTTCGTCATTTTGTCGGCTGAGCGGACATACGGCTGTAAGTATGAATCGACTCTTATCTTTACAATACGCCATAATCTATTTGCAGGACCGAATTCTGTACCGCTGCAACGGGCGATCCGTGGTTTCTTGCGATGTATACGATTCTGTGCCTCAAATCTGTCTTTCTGACCACAAGCCTGTGTTTGGTGTCTTCAGTGTTCAACTTAGGCCTGGAAACGATAGGTAGTATGTTACCTTATATCAGTTATATATTAGGACAAGCCCCTCCCTCAGATTTGACCTATTGGGACAAGTCCGCTTTTTGGTACTGACTGATGAAAAGGCTACTCTGAAACTTAAAAGTTGCCATGGTGGCTGTTTATTGCCCAACGAAGCCGAAAATTGGCTAAAACCATCAAAGTGTAAATCAAAGCACAAAAATTTAGCATTTTGACGTGGAAACTTGAAAATTTTGCGTTTTTTGCGAGTTCAAGTTCCCAAACGTCGGAGCAAGCCCCCCCCCCTTTAAGCTTGCAAAAGATCCGAGACAAGCCCCCCAAACTGAAACCCCGTGTACGTGTATGTTGGTAAATGATCTGTTTTTATTTGTAGGGTATTTTATTTCAGTCGCCAACTTTGACTCGCAATTTTTTTGTGTTTTTCGCAGTAATTTGTCGTGATGATAGTAGTCATTTTTTGTTTAATTTTCAGGTTTTTTTATGAAATTTGTATTTTGTCATTTTTTCAGAATTCCCACATATGCTGGCGGTTTTCGAAGAGATGTTTTTCTAAAAGGTAGGTAGACATAAAGATCTATTCCTACTTCTTGCGCTGATGTCCTTTCAGTCGGCAAAATTACGATATAATCACGCCACTCACAGAGTATAATATCAGCTGATGGCGAGATTGTTTCGTAATTTTGTCGGCTGAACGAACATAGAGCTATTAGTATGGAACGGCCCTTATTACCTGCTTCCTGTTACTTAAGAAAATGTAGTGAGATGTGTGAAAGGTAGTCTTTGTCCATTGAGTACTGTAATTCTTTAATTGTCTTGGGTTACGTTATTTCGGAAAAGTTGAATCTACTATGTGATTAATCACCTTAATTCGGTGGTATAATATAGCATCTTATTATCTCCTTTTCATTCGGTTGGACATGTAACCGGGGGGTTTGTATGCTTGCCCCCTGTTGAGCAGGTTTTAGGGTAGGCTAAGAAGCTACTTAGTGAGCCTACGGCGCTGACTACTTTTAACTCTACGGGCTACCTAAAACTAAGCAGAAATCGGACAAGAAACGCCGACAGAATAAATGTGCGGTTTACTAAGCAGATAAATACGGCACACAGAAACACAAGAGAGGGCAGCTGATCCTAGAACAGCTTAATGCTATGGTCACTGCTGACGTTCCCTTGTTGCTGCTGAGGGTTGGGTCCTATGAAACCTAACCACGTCTCCAAAATAGCAGCACCTACTGTGCAGCTTAATAAATTGTAAATTTTAGTTCAAATTTAGTGGGAAAGTATCTGAAAGGTTGTTAATTAATTTATTTGATTATTAACGATAGACTGACTTACTGATTTGACTTACGGGCCCAGACGATTTCCGTCCATTAACGATAGAGCACAAGATTAAAGTAACCTGATGGAATTTCATTCCACACTTTTCGATACGACCATGCATGGGCGTGGGGGAATTGGGGGACCGATCCCCCTAACCTGACCCCGATCCCCTACCCCAGATCCCAAAGTCCGCTCCCACCAGAGCGGCTATCTCTTCTGAAATTTTTGGCCAAGTTACGTAGCACTCCCCCCCCCCTTCCAGTTTATGGCTTTCCCAGATTTCCTCAGCTGCGCATGTGTGGCATCGACCGGTGGTTACCTAGTCAGTGAGCACTAATTACTGATTCCAATTTACCGTACGAAAGGAGTTGATTTTAGTCTGACTAAAATGTTTAAAAATCACGCTTAAAAATGTCAATTCTAATTCTCCGTGTTGACTAACGTTTACTTACACTTAACGTTTAGCGTACAGACTAAACGGACTTTTCATGCGAGTATTTGGAGCGTGGATGTTAAATCCTTTTAGTCCGGTAATAGTATAGGAATGGGCTATTATGGAATTTAGCCGCTGACTAATTTTATTAACGTAATATATTGATTTTTGTTGTGTGACCCATGGATTAAATAGTTATTGATGGACATAATTTGCGCAAATTTGTGTGTATTTGTAGGCCTCGCTGGTGAAACTCCCAAGCGCCCAACTGGACCAAGAAACTCAAAAATGTGCAGCTTACAATGACCAAAGATTTTCCGCCCCCCGGTTCAGCCTCTGTCCTCAGGGTTCAAACTTAGTCCTGCATTCATCATTAGCACTAATTGCTCAAGTATACCCCATATTATTAAAACCTAATTTTTTGATTCATTGTTTGTGGACTGATTGGGACTTGTCTATTAAGTGTTGAATCTTTTGCTTGTATTCATATGGGGGTTTATTCTGGGGGGTCTTGCACTGACATTTTGACTACCCTTGTACCGAGTCTGACAAGAAAATTATCGTGTTTTTTGCGAAAAATTAACGATTTTAAAAAACTTTGACGAAAAACGGTGATTGTGCTGAAAAATTGGCAATTTTTTAAAATTTTGCTTATAATGTATTATGTATACAAAAATTGCATAAGTTTGTTACAAATACTTTTGAGCCCTTTTACAGAAATTTTGCTTGCTCTTGTATATACCACAATTAAGAATTTGGGTCCGCCCATCAACTCTCCAACCTCTCCCCCCCATACCCCACGTAAATAACCTGTGCTTGCATTGAAAATGTTTTAGTTCAGCAACTGTATGCTCGTGTCCGCAAGGTAACTTGCTGAACTGCAGAAAGCCAATCTCAGGTTCATAGAAGAACATTCGAAATGGAAGTTTATTTTTAGTACCGATTGCTAAACTTGGGACTGATAGATAAACCCCCTGATAGACCCTAAGTTTAAAATTATACCCTAAATTTTGTAAAATTTTCTGTAAATAAGTGCATTTGTACCTATTTCCCCCCACATTCTTGGGGCCTTCCCTCCCAGCCCTTTGATTTCGGGAGAAGGGGGGTGCCCTATTCCCCTTCATACATGTTTCAGCACCTACTATCTTCAGTTAGTTGTATTTGTGTGATTAACGTTACGTTTGTGATTATTTGTATCTCGTCAGTATATTGACCAAACTTGTTCATTCTCTAGTCAGCCTTTCACTGTATTATTTTTTACACATCATTCCTGTTTTTTTGTGCGGCTTTATTTTTATCTTAATGCTGTTTGTTTTTCAAGTAATGCTGTTTGTTTTTCAAGTTGGGGGGGGGGGGGGTTAAAGCTTTATTTTTTTAAAAATTTTTATATTACTTGTATATACTATTTTGACACTGGCAGGAAATTTTTTCATGCACCTTTTTTTAAACAAGCACCTTTATTGAATTAGTCTATTCTTCTGATGGTGCCGCAAGCACTAACTTAGTCCACGACCATATTGGCCGGAATTCACAGGTGTTTAGCTTTAGACTCAATTTAAAACGTTTTTTTCGAGTGACATGAAAAGAGAAAAACGTTTGGAAAAAATATTTTTATGTATACTTCAACTTCATGCTATCACGTACTGGGTTTAAGTTAGACACATGTGAATCCCACCCATTGAGAATCAGGCTTTTATGTGCTTTACTTTTATTTGTTTTTGTTACACATTTATTTGTATTACGTGTTAGCTACTGTAAGTCGGACGACGAAAAAGTTACCGATAGTTCAGACAGAAACAGCGGATTTATTTCGGTGACATTTTACGCGAGAATTTTCTGGGCAAATTTATTTTTAGCTCAGACTTAGCCTTATTTTTCACAAACGTTTGTAGGTATTCGTGCACCATGTGGTGTCACATGATGCCACGTGGTTACACATGGAATATTACAAAAGTCATGAAATTGTCTGTTTTATACGATAGAATTAGGAAACATGGGACTTCGTAACATCGTCCCATTTGTCCATTCTACTGCAGCAATTTTTGTATTAA